>JAMKCH010004946.1:0-86025 GCA_023653785.1 Ophioderma brevispina | reverse complement strand
ACGGTGGTGCTAGTACAGTATTTAAATCTCAAGACTTGAATGAGGTAAATGAGATCTTTTGAGTGGTAAATGAGATCTTTTGAGTGTTAAATACAAATTGGTTTTATGGCTTGAACCCCATAAAACACTAAAAATGCATCCTTTTTCTAAAAATCTGCATGATACCTTCCTCATCTAAAAGACAGCATTGACAACATCTCATATTCCGACGCAGCCGAAGGAGGAATTATTCCTTAGTTAAAAGCAAAAGGAGTCTAACTAATATGTTTTGAATTTCTGTATTTTTTAAAATTATTATGGTATTACTTGGATGAGTTTTTAGTCAATATCACCTCAAAATGTTCTCAAGCATGGTTATTTTCGTTTAAATTCATTAAGCAAAGAAAGCTTCCGAACCTATTGAAGAGAATTTCTCAAATCTGAAAATGTGTAAAGACTTTTCATGTACAAATCTTCAAAAGATAGTTATGTAAATGCTCATTTGTAAAGTAATGAATATCATCATACGTATTGTTACCTATATGCTGGGGTCAGGTTCTTGACGGAGCCCATAAGGATCCTTATCTGTGTTTTGGAAACATAAACCACGATAAGGCTGCCTTATCCTGGGGTAACGCTAGGGATAAGGCCGAAAATACACATCTATGCTTCCATAAAGGCCTAGTAATCGTGTAATCATTCAGGCTTTGGAATCATATTGCATTGTTATTATTATGCTATTATTTGTTACCCATGGAGATCACTTGTTCCCTGTCAACTAAATGATAGACACATATACCTGGGAAAGGTAGAGAGCCGTGTGGTCCAGTGAAAAGTGCAGGACTCGTGATCATAGACCGTAAAATCGTGATTCGAGCCCCACTGTGGTAATACACGTGTTTGTGGTGCTGGGCAAGATACCTATCGTCATTGTCTCTCGTCGACCCAAGCGAAATCTGGGAGTCTTTTCTAGGGAATATTATAAGTGCTGATAGGCGTGTGCGCTTGTAAGGCATGGCTTTGAGCAGGCCACCTAGATGAAGTCGAAATGAGTATGACGATTTTCTTGAAGGCGGCGTAATAAAATTATCAACTGCGTTTTTGAGCCCTGTTTTACATAGATTAAGAGCTATAATAAATACCTGGTTATTATTATTATTAATTTGAAAGGTGATACATTTCATTCAAGATTGTGTGTTAGAAACTGCCTTTCATTCTGCTTGAAATGTAGACTGTATATACTTAGCAGTATTGGGGCTGATTTTTCTCTTGTTCTGTTTTGTAATTTGGGTTACCTTTGCTTCTCTAAAGTGTAAGCACTATTTTATTACTATATGTGGTGTCTGTATGTATGTACACATACTCTTTGTACGGTAATTCCGGTGGGTGCACTCACTGTCTTGCGTTTTGTTTTAGGGTGGCCAACCAATTGCCTGCATTGGGCAACGGAACTCAACAAGAAATACTGGTCACTTCTTTTTCAGTAAAGGAGTAGATGTAAATGCGGTGTGATTGAAGTAAGTGTTTAAGGTTTGAATATACCATATATATATATAATAAATATATCTCTCCAGATATCTATACATATATAATATATATATATATATATATATATCAATATATATTATATCACTATAATATATGTATTCGATTCAAAGGGTGGCGCTATGCATGCGTAGTTTAATATCGAACATAGGTGCTGAGGGTACGCCATGACCAACATTTTAAGTAATTTTTATTTAAATGGCCATCGGCCCATAAAGAAACAAGTCAGTGTAAAAAAGAAAGATCTCTTTATAGGCCAATGGCCATTTAAAAAATAATACTTTAAATTTGTATGTTGCGTACCCTTCCATAACATATATATATATATATATATCTATATATGATTATATCTATGATTTTCCCTAGATAGGGTCCATAGGCCGAAAATTTAATAATTCATTAGTCTATATGGCCTTTCTTATATTATATATCTGTATATATATAGTATATGTGTTCTATAATATACTTTGAATGTATTTTGGTAATACACAATACTTATAACGGACTCTCGTGAAGGAAACTAAGTGTTCAATATACTATAGTACCAGCCTCGTATCGAGTAGAAAGCGCATTTTTATGAAAGGAGGACATTAAAAACAATAGAAACAAAGAAATTTGAACACAAATGGCAAATGGCATGCCTGCAAATTAACCAAATATGCAGATACGCTTATGCTAACATGATATATGGTGTCAATTTGAGAAGAGTCTACTAAAAATAACATCGGTCCTCGGAACCGCATTGGTCGCCTGCCTGCCGTCGTCGGTTTGTAAGGATAGGTCTCATTTGACCTTTGAGACCTTGGCTGTGGACCTTTGACCTCATTAACAAATGAGGACCCAATGGTGCACCTCTGATCAAGTTTGGTTCAATTGAAAAAAACTTCACTTTTCAATTTCGGTCAATTTATTACATTTTCATTTTCAGCCTATCTACAACTTGACCTTTGACCTCACATGACCTTTGGACCTTGGTAAGTGACCTTTGACCTCATTAACTATGAGGGGGGGATCCATGTTGCACCTAGGGTTCAAGTTTGGTTCCAATTGAACTTCAACTTTTAATTTAGTCAATTTTACATTTCAGCCTATCTTACAACTTGGACCTCACATGACCTTGCACCTTGGTAGTGCCTATTGACCTCATGTAACATATAGGGACCATGTGGCAACCTATGGTTCAATTTGGTTCCATTGAACTTCAACTTTTCAATTAGGTCAATTTTACAGTTTTCAGTCCTATCTTACAACTTTGACCTCACATGACCTTTGACCTTAGGTATGTGACCTTGACCTCATCAGCAAATGCGGGCTCCCATGTTGCATCTACGACTGAATTTGGTTTAAATCCATCAAAGTATGGCGGATATTACACGCAAATGTTAACCCTTTTTCACAACAACTGACATCAACAGACATCAACAACAGCCACAGGGGACAAAGGTGATCCCTATGTGTCTCTCTTTGTGTCTTCCTGCCTTAACTGCAGGCGACACAAATGATGTAATTTGCAGCAAGAACCATTCTCGCGAGTGTGTAGTGTCTTTTCGTGCGTGGTAGATTGAATGAACCTCTAGTTTGGCTAAGGTTGTTTTGACAGTGTGTTGAAAAGGTTATTGTTGTGATTTTAATAAACAGGCTATTTGACTGCAATCCACCTGGCAGCTTTTTTAGGATTCCCAAATATTTGTAAGCCCATGCTACTTAACCATGCAGATATAGACTACAATGCCGTTGCTGAGGTTTGTATACTGCTATTGTGATCAGCACTCAAAATATGAATAGCGCCGCTCTGGAACGATTGTTACAAATTTGCTCCATAGCGTAAGTGGTGGTCAAACTTGATGATATATGGCGGGCCTATCATGCTGCACCAGAAAATATAGTAAGTATTGAAAATATGCTCAGTGAAGTGACAGTGCCCCTCCACTTTGAAAATCAATTTCCACCGTCCGCGCCTTGGAATTATTTATTCAAAATGACATGTTAAGGACCACATACGTGCTTATTACTGCGTGATTACCTGTGTTGAAAATAATTATTAAAATTTAATATTATATTTGGAAATCTCTTAGTCAGTTTTTAAGAAATTTGACTAAATAACATGGCAGGAACTTGACAAGATGATAAAGCCATTACAGTGTATAAGCCTTCATTTTGGGTTTTTTTTTGTTTTTTTTTTTTTTTAAACATATAGTATGGACAAACTGCCATGGACATTGCAAAGCAAGATGAACCTTTACTGAAAGTAATTACATTGTTTGCTGTAAATGAGTATTTCTAACATTACATGAATGTCTGTAAAGATACCATCTAGGAATTTTTCTTTTTTTGAAGTTTTTTGTTTTTTGAATTTTGGTTTTCTTTTTCGGTTTTTTTGTTTTTTTGAATTTTGGGGATTTTGGCCCAAAATCCTGATTTCCGATTTTCCCTCAAAAATGCGTAATTTTTCCTAATCATACGTAAATGCCGGGGGGGGGGGGATAATACCCCGCCAATATTTTGATGAGGGGGGTGAATGGTTCATACGATCATCCCCCCCAATGTTGATGCCTCTCTTCATGAGTTTTTGACCAAAAATAAGACTCATATTCTACACCATAATAGTGTTTTACAAATGGAAATTTTCCGCGCGCTTCGCGCCATTGTTGTTCTAATTACAATGTAAATATAACGATAGTACCTTTGAAATGGCAAAATTGTTAGCGCGCTTCGCGAGCACATGTTCTAGTAATGCATTTTTTTCAGCCAACCCCGTTTCATTCTTAAATTTTCATCAACCCCCCCCCATGTCAAAGAAATTTACGCCACTGATTTTATTTCAGGCGGGGGGGGGGGGGGTGGGGTTAAGAACAAAACTTTGGGGTATTTTCCCCGTGAGCCCCGGCGGCGCACTGCTTTTCGATGCAATTTACCGTTTATTGTTTCATGAAATGAGCAGTTCAAGTTGATATCTTACACAGACTGTGTAACTTAAAGCAACATTAGCACATTTTTTGAAGAGCGCCCCACCCCCAATTGTTTCCAACCCCCAAATTGAGATTTTTACACGGTGCATTGGTAACTGGCAACTGAGTAAACTATACCTGTGAATGGTTACGCTCTACAATGTTATGTGTTCGAAAACGAAGGAATTTGTAACTAGAATAACTAATATCGGGATCGACAATATTCAACGGCTGCTGGAAACGGCCCTGTCCAATATGAAATAGCCGGGAAATAGCGCCATGTACGTATCTACGCTCATCTATTAGTTGTTTTATTGGTTCAGGAAAGTCAGTTAGAGGTCATTTTCTGGAGGTGGCACTATTTCATCATGGACGGACATAAACTTAGCATTTCCAGCTCTGCCGTTAAGTACAATCTAGGATCACAATTCTAATTACAAAAATCGCTCATTTTATGATAAATACGCATTTTTGAGCATTCTCGTTCGCAGGTGTAGTTTTCTAGACAATTACCAACATAGCTGTGCAAAAATATCAAATTTTGAAAATTGGGGGCGCTCTTCAAAAAATGTGCTAATATTGCTTTAATATAGCAAAGAAGACCATCCCACGTGGCTGTCGTCACAGTTATATCCCATCCTGGGATGAGGAATGTGATACAATGAATGTGATACAATGATTTCTGAACCCAGGGAAGAAGCCTCATCCAAGGCTTCAGATCTGACAAACTGCTTGGACAGGACACGCCGTGAGCGCTGGGAGGAGACTGTCCAAGGAATCGACTTCACTCACTCCAGCAGGAAGGCCTGGAAGACTATAAACCGCCTCACCGGCAGAATTTCCAAACCATCGAAATGTCCAGTGACTGCCAACTCAATCGCTGAGCAACTCGGCGGTCCTCGCAAATGGTCGTTTCAAAAACATTGATGAGAATCACACTCGCTCTGTTAAAAAGAGATCACCAAACTTCGTCGAGCCCCCGGCGTGGACGGGTCACTCTCAACATCCTACTCACAAGATGAGCTTACCTCTGCTATCAGCCAACAACTAAAGAGTGGAAAGGCCCAGGGCCAGGGGCCTGATAACATACCAGCGGAGTTCCTGATGCAATGCGGCCCAAAATACTACCGCCCAATATCAGTACTGTGTGTTTCTTCAAACTCATGAGCGATGGGTCCTGCAGAATTTCGCCGTGGCCGGAGCGCTGTCCACCAGATTGTAAAACTCACAAATGATATTGAGGAAAGCTTTGAAAAGCGTCGTGAGGCAGGCGCCATCTTGCTGGACCTTACTGCAGCATACGACACCGTGTGGCACCAGGGCCTGACACTCAAGCTTCTCAGGACCATCCCGGATCGTCACCTTGTACAATTCATATGTAATACGCCTGCAAACCGTAGCTTTATTCTCATGACCATTGATGGGCAGAGTAGTCGTCTGCGTCGTCTGAGGAACAGAGTACCACAAGGATCTGTACTGGCGCCCATGCTGTTCAACCTGTATATCAGCGATTTACCTCAAACAACATCTAGACAATATGGCTACGCCGACGATCTTGCCCTTCTCCACTCGGAGAGCAGCTGGACAGAAGTAGAAGGTACACTTACTGCAGATATGGCCCTACTTACGGCATATCTCAAGACCTGGAGACTGAAGCCTGCACCAACCTATTTGGGAGTGAAGCTTGACCGGCAGCTTACTTACCGGCAGTACCTCGAGTCCGTATGCGCCAAGGTATCTTCGAGGAATAACCTCCTGTGCCGAATTGCTGGATCCTCATGGGGCAGCCCAACGACTCTACGCACCACCGCCTTGGCTCTGGTCTACAGCGCTGCTGAATATGCCGCCCCAGCATGGTGCAACAGCTCTCACACAAAGAAGCTGGACCCCAGTACTTAACGAGACCTTGAGAACCATTACTGGTTGCCTCCGTCCCACCCCATCTGAGTTTCTACCAGTGCTTTCAGGCATTGCACCTGCAGTGCTTCGGAGAGAACACCACACGCACAACTAGTGAATAAGGCTCTGCTGGACAACAAACACCTGCTGCATAACATTGTCAAAGAATCACACCAGCTCGGCAAACAGAGACTGTGGTCTCGTCGACCTTTCTGTCGACACGCTGCTAAACTCTCCAGCTCTCCATTCAACATCTTACAGACATGGAATACTGCCTGGCTAGATACTTCAAGACCAGACCAACTCACTATTACACCTATGACAGAACTACCACATGGTAGCAATCTTTCGCGCAAGGAATGGGTCACCTTAAACCGGATCCGCACAGGAGTCGGTCGCTTCAACAGCAATACGCACCGATGGGGGCTGCGGCCATCCCCAGCCTGCCAATGTGGTTCTCCATCACAGACTGCGGATCACATTCTCAATGATGCCCTACCTTTCGTCGTTCCACCGGTGGACATAGACTTCTCAAACCCCAACCATCAACAGTGAGCTGGCTCCACCGTCTACAACATATTTAGCTGCTTACCTCATACGCAAGAAGAAGACTGTATGTAACATGGTCAGAGGAGGCAAAATAGAGTTGCTTTGAAATGCATGGAGCTCCAGTCCAATGGTCATAGGAGGAAAATAGAGTTGCTTTGAAATGTATGGAACTCCAGTTGAATAGTGTACGTAACCATGGTCAGAGGAAGCAAAACATGGTTTCTTTGAAATGCATGGAGCTCCAGCTCAGTCCGATGGTGTTTGTAACATGGCCAGAGAAGGCAAAAGGTGACCCGTTTCAGGAGGCCTTTTGGTCATCTCCTCATTCGTGAACTTGTGTATTTATGTGTATTTTATATGAATGAAAATAAATGTGAAGATGAAGATGAAAATGAAGATGAAAATTGAATTATTTATAATGATGAGCATCGAACATCTCCATTTGGAGATGAGATAAACTGGTAAATTTGGAAATACCAATTTGTATAACATGCACAATTATAAAATTACACTCTAGAGTGAAATTTTCAATTTAGATTTTGATTGTTTTTCGCACCTTATTTTGGATTATATATATTTCAAGTTTATTTTAATGCTTTAGCTCAGATTGCGCTGCACAGTTGATAACTTTGCATTGAAGTCCTCTCACATGATAAGGCTTCCATTCCTGTAATTTAAAAAGAAAATTTACTTATGCAGTATGATACATAATCTACTTGGAATTGGAATTTACTTGGAATTTTGTATTTTTTTTAGGAACACCACAATTCAGAAGACATTAAGCCAGCTTCTTGTGACAGGTAACAGATTTACATTTAAGACTGAAATTCAACAATTTAGATACAAATAGATACAAACCAAAGTAAAAAAACTTAACCAATGCAACTTGTGGAAATCCTTTGATTGCTGATAAAGACATTGCAATAGGTGCTGTTTTGCCAGAGGTATAGCGGGGGGGGGGGGGGGGCGCAGGGGACACGTGCCTCCCCGGCCGTAAGGTCCCGTCGGTACATTATTTTTTCGGTACATTACACGTATCGATACATTCACAAATACGTGCCCATCAACAAAAGCTTGGCTTCGCTTTGCAGTGTAGATTTCACCTTGCACATATGATGCAAGTGATTTAAAACATCACTATATACAAAAGATCAAATATAAATTTTGAGTACTATACACTTGCACTTGCATAATTGCGCAAAGTTCTCAAAATCAATGGCAAAACTTATAGTCGTTTTAAATGGTTTCTCCAAGAAAACATATAAATTAATATTTTATTATGTAATAAATTGTATTTTGTATGATAAAAAATAAAAGGTGAGCGTTAGTAACATCAACTAGACAGAAGAGCAAGACCAAATGAGGATGGTGGTACACTTAATCCAATTTATGTTTAAAAATAGAATAACGCTGTTTGGGCACATTATTAAAAGTCAAATTTTCATAAAACAGGTATATTCTAATCCAAATGTTTACTTTTTTCACTAAGAAAAACACTACAATCGTAAACCTTTAATGAATCCTCACATATCCATTTTATCACAATTATTTTGGATTGTTATGCCATTTCTTTTCTAATTTTAGCATTCATTTATATTAAAGACCGACTCAGAGATTTCCTGAGGAGGGCGCCCTCAATTTCCAAAGAAATCGTATTTTTTGCATGTTTATAATGCTTGTCCATATACTAATCACTGTGTGAAATTGTTAAGCTTAAATCGAATTCCTTCATATAGAAAATTACAACTTTGTTATCAAATTCCGGATCCGGAATTTTTGTTATACACAGTATCCTATGGGACGTAAGACTACACATAAATGTTTACTGCATCAAAACGAAAAATCGATTCATCTCAAATTTCGGAATTGTGCATTTTAGGTTACTATCTTTAGTTCTAGTTGACTATTTTCATTATTACACAAAAAATAATATTTCGAAATCTCTGAGTCAGACTTTAACATTTTGTGATTGTACACGGCAAAGCAGCTTAAGCAGGACTACCATTTGAGCAGGTTGGATGTACAAGCATTGGTCGATGTAGGTTACATAACTCATAGATTATATTTGTTATCAAATACAGAAAAAAATCAATGATGAATCAAATTAATGCTTGTGCAAGTAAAGTTGCCTGATATCAAAGGTCCAACGAGAGATTTCAAGGCATCCATATTTTCCATAAGTAGTGGTTTCATACAGATTAGACACTCAGTAGATCTCTTACCTTTTATTTACCTACAGAAATGTCTTAAAAGTGAAACTAAAATCTGTGGACTTTAAATGCAATGGAATGTCATGTAATACATGGGCAGAATTTCCTTAAAGAGACATGAGGAGATTTCCAGAAAAAAGCGCCCCAATTTTTTTCGAACCCGAGTTTTTTGCATATTTGGAATGCTTTCCAATGTATTAGATCACACCTGAAGTGAATAAGCCGAATACGCCAACTTTATGCAATAATATGATGTTTAGTACTTTCTGTCGTGCACGACAGAAAGTCAAAGCATGGTGTTCTATGGGGACAATTACGATAGTCAGGCAAGTTCAAAACAAGGATTGCTGTTTTCTTTTGTACTTTTTTGCCCAATAAACCCTCGGAACGTTCTTGGTAGGTAGTCTATAATCGATCATGTGCAATTTGAGAGAAATTTGTATCCTAAAAAAATCTCCTCCTGTCACTTTAATTAGAAATATCACATTTTTTGTACCAAAGAAATATTTCTCAGCTTAATCCTTTCAGATGGGGCCGGGGATACATTATATTTTTGATAGAAAGCTTTACATCCGTGCAAAAATCAGAATTTTCACTACCTGTTACGTGAAATCTTTCATTGCACCTTTAAATATATAGGCTAATTCCAAACCAAAGAAGGTGTTAACAAGTCATGTCTTCTACATCATACAGGATGGATTGTATTTGATTTTTTAATGTTTTTATGATTTCAGTGGCAGTCAAGTGATGTGGTCCAATGACAATACAAATTGTGCAAAGTTAGAAA
Organism: Ophioderma brevispina; assembly: GCA_023653785.1. NCBI lineage: Eukaryota > Metazoa > Echinodermata > Ophiuroidea > Amphilepidida > Ophiodermatidae > Ophioderma > Ophioderma brevispina. The sequence goes on along the minus strand of JAMKCH010004946.1, from coordinate 76,108 downwards.
AACTGCAGAAAAGAGATGAGAAAAAGAGAAAGAAAAAGGAGAAAGGCGGTCAGATGAAGGACACCAAAGGACAGAATGAAAAGGGTTCCACGGAAAAGAAATGGTGGCAGATTTATAGTAAGTTTTTACTTTCTTGTTTATCATTTATCTAAATATTAGCATTAGAAAAAGAATCATTGCGGTTGAATAATTATTTTAAAGTAAACAGGTAAAGGGAACTTCTTTACTATTATTAGTATTCTGTACACAATGAGGATTATTCTTAAGTGAAGGCAGTGTGACACTTGTGACTAAATGCAACTTCATGTTCACCTCGTATGTAGTGGCGTACGCGATTGGTCGATACGCGTCACGTGACATGGCCACTGTGAAGAACGTCGAAAGCAAAGTGGTAAAAAAACCCTCGGTCATAAACAAGCGTTACTACCCAAAATCCTATGAATGAACCCCAAATTTACATGCATACACTGCTGTTGTATGATCTTCATGGGCATGTGTTGAATACATGCAGGCTTATAATATCAATGTCTATGTTTTACACAAAAATTACACAAAAATAAATTTAACAAGAGTGAATCTTCTTAAATATGTAGCGCTTAAAGGTTCACTCAGAGATTTTGAAATCCTTTTTTTTTTTGGTATACCAATTAAAAATAGTCATCTAGGACATCGATTTCACACAGTGATTAGTATGTGGTCTAGCATTATGTATATGCAAAAAACACGATTTGTTAGAAAATTGATGAATGCATCCTCCTCGAGAAATCTCTTCTTCTTCTTCTTCTTCTTAGCGTATCCACAAGTCATTGGTAATGAAATCTCTGAGTCAGCCTTTAGGAAGAACTTGTAAGAATTCCGAAGGAAATTTTACAATTGAAATTCTGTAGAGGTCGAAGAACTGCAGAAAAGAGATGAAAAAAGAGAAACAAAGGGAAGAAAAACAATATTTGTCATTGTTAGATACTATCAGATAACTCCCGAAAACAAACAAACATTTAATTGCCCACTATCTAATCAATATGCACTTAATTCGGCTGTCCAAGACTTGTATTGGAGTCAATACTATAGATTGTTGAGACTTTTAAATGTACATTTATCTCTTACATATCCTGCAAACTTGAAAGTTAGCAGATGTTAAGACAATTTATTTATAAATTAATGACTTTTAGAGTGTAAATTAGGCTGTGTAGTACTCGGACTAGGGCTTGGTCAGTCGAGTCACCTAAAGAAATGAACAAAATAAACAACAAAAACACATTAACTACTTCATACACCGGATACATCAGATTTAATGCCTAAAATCATTCCAATGCAGATCCATAGCTTGTCACGGGGTGCGAAGTTCCACACTTTATCACATGGCAATATATTTATCTGGATTCGATTCATATAACTGCAGAAAAGATCATTCAAATACGGTATTGTATTTGTGGATGTTAAATCAAAACATTTTTCCGTATTGTATTGAAGTATTTGACTACATGTCACTTTACTTTTTACATATTCCTTTCACTTCTCCTCATTTGGTGTTGCAATAATACCTTTGAGCATGCAGTAAGGTATTTGCCGGTTTAATTTTATCTTATTTTAGGCCCTTCTATTTAACCTTTTAAATCGGGTTCATTTCGTGGCAAAATAAGCCTTATGATAGTAATATGCCAAGAGAGAGTGACAAAAACGTATCACAGATGTACCATCTAATTCCATTAATGATAATAGGATAAGTGAATGTCTAAATAAAATGTCTTGTCTTTACTGTGGCAGGGGCCAGTTCAAGGTACAACTCCAAGACTATAGGACTCAGTGCTCAGAAGAAGATCCTGGCAAAGATCGGCTCACGATCAAATGCAAAAAACTTTATCAATGATAACATGGCGGAGATGCTAGATAATGTCTACCATTTGTGCAAAGGTTACACCAAAAGCAAAGAAGAAGCTGAGAAAATCATGAAAAATATCATCAAAGTAACCATCAAGGTTGGAGTGCTCTTTCAAAATGGCCAGTTCAACCAGCAGGAGCTGGTGCTTGCGGACATATTCACCAAAGAACTTCGTGTAACCATCTTGACTTTTGTGTTTTTTTATGAGGTAGATTTCACTTTCGACAATGACCACCTTGCTAAAAGGATCAACGATTGCTGTAGTTTACTCACACAACTGGTGGGACGGCATCTCACCAAGAAGTCAACAGATAGAATTCGAGCAGTTTTCAAATTCTTTTCAGATGACAGTTTTCTGAATGGCTTTCTGGAGACAGATTGCCCACTTCAGAAACAACTGGATAATGTTGTAGGTGGTCTAAACAGACTTATTGAAAGTGGTGATATCTAAAGCTCAGAAACAAGAAAGGGGAGGTTCTTCTCACTCACTTGGTGCTCATTTTATCTCTCTGTGAACTAAAATTACTTGTGTACACTATATAGGTTAATTAATCTTCGACTTCCATTATTCGGTTTTCTGCTCTAAAATAGTCTTCATTTAGTTTGATCATTCTTGATTTTAAATACAACTTATTGACTGTGAAACTGGTGTGATTCAAAGGTCATGAAGATCTTGTTAAAAAATGTTTATCTTCCCTTTTTGGGTAGGAGACTAGGAGGCATCATGTATCTCCTTTCTCACAATAGAATAACATTGATGGTTGACTTCTGTCATCCAGAGAATGCATTTCAGATACGGTTTTTTGAATGGTCATTTTATAGTAACAGGTAAATTGAAGGTATGTGAGAATTCGATATTTAAAGCTCACATTTACAAAAAGAATGTCCATCTACCACGTGAGAATGGTCAATCTATATTAAGAGGCGTAACCTAGAGGCATTAACATAATAGTAATAATACAAAGAAGATGTACACAATACGATAGTCAAGCTGAAGAGAAGTCAGAAGTCAATCCATTAGAGGAATTAAAATGGGCTCAGATAAAAAATGGACGGACGGTATGGACAGATTAGTAGGGTTATAAATCAGAATCCCATTCTAGAAGTTTGGGGAAGAAGGTTTGAAGATGTTTTTCTATAGTTTGAAGGCTGCTGAATCAGAATTTTTGGGTCCAACCTCTGGGAAATGTGGGGAACTTTGTAAAATAAGGGGGTAAAATTTGTACAGGGGTAAATTTGAAATCAATTCAAATTTTGTTTAAATGTACACCAATGTACAGACTGTCCCAATAAAAACTATACAATCAAACTAAAAATTATTAAAAATATAAACTTTGCATTTTTGCCAGATATTTTGACTTTATTTGTTAGACAAGATCCTAAGCTAAATCCTCGCTTTTATTCCATCCAATTTGATGGACCCTAAGCGGAGACATTGTCAGTTGAACACAAAGGATGAAATACCACTTGGGCCAGTTTCACCTGAAGGTTCAAGAAACTAAAGGTATAAGGCATGTAGCATCATTGTGGGATTAAACCTTTTTCAAACAAAAGAATATTTTACAGATCAGATTGAATGTATTATCATGCATTGATCTAATCAATATATTATTTTTCAGTGAAAGCACCAGAAGTTATTATGTTGTGGGTGAAATGAGGAACTCACTATCAGGGGGACAATAATCATGAAATTCATGGACATTTGGGGAATTTGGCTGCTGAAACTAATGTAACAGCATACAAGTCTGTTGAGGGACAAAATGTGTGGACAATGCTCTAATGTGGAGGGATAATTTACCCTTCCCCTATTCCTCACTGCCTCCAAGATGCCAGGGAGGAATATGATGAAGAAAGCAGCGTTCAACAAAGAGTAATAAAGGAAAGGATGGTTGTGTTCAAAGGTCTCAGTTTACTTTCAACAGTGGTGTTTTTATGGTTCTACCTTTTGCTGAAACCTGGAGTAAAGTTCAGAGACAACAAGACTGTTTGGATTTGAATTTCCCAATGCTAAATGTATTTATTAGCAATTGCGACATTATAAAGTTATAAATTATGCTACATCACAAGATGCAGCACTTAATACCTATTTTTATTTTAATTTTCAATAAAGAATATCTTGAAGGTGTTTTTCAATGGCAACTTTGTTGATATCAGGATAGCCGAAACTGGCCCAACAGGTTTTTCAACTGTCTCAGATAATTAGCCATAACTCCTGAACCAGACCCCCAAATTACACCAAATAAAAATCTCATGAAAGCTGGAACACTCCTAAAAAGAATCAGTCTGTATTTGTATCATTATAAGGATTAAAAAATGTATAGTTTGTCCAAGTTCCGACCTTTAGTTAAACAGGTACAACCCTATTAAGTTTCAAGGTCATCCTGGGGGTAAATGTTACCCAGTGCTCCGATTTCGTTGAAACTGGTGTCAATTGTTCGTCTTGTCTTATATAACAATGTTTGGCATTTAGTATCGTAATTCATGGGCAATCTACAGGGGTCTCTATAGGGGTCACCAAAATTTGACCTCAAATTGTCTACAGAGCTGTCACCCAAAGAATTGAAATTCATTTTCTGCTTCAGTATGACCAGGGCAATAATTTGACACCGGTTTCAATGAAATCTGAGCACTGGATTTGTTTTGCCCCAGAATGACCTTGAACCTTATCAGGGCTGTAGCCGAGTAGCTAAAGGTCAGAACCTATACAAACTATACCATTTTTTAATCCATATAATGAGAGAAATACATTGGTGTACATTTAAACACAATTTGACCTGATTTCAAATTTACCCCTGTACAAATTTTACCCCCTTATTTTACAAAGTTCCCCACATTTCCCAGAGGTTGGACCCAAAAATTCTGATTCAGCACCCTTCAAACTATATTAAAACATCTTCAAACCTTCTTCCCCAAACAAATTTCTAGAATGGGATTCTCGTTCATAATCCTACAGTTATACCCAAGGGTATGTGCAGCTCTGGGGTATTGAATAATATGGGTGTACATTGTATATATATATATATTCCATAATTGAGCTTCAAGTACCTCCAATACAGGCAGACTAAGTGGACTGTTGCAATGACCTGATCCTCATATGCATGTGTACATACGACCTACACATCTACATACAGACTACACACACACGGAAATACGGACCTATACAAACATGCCCATACGGACCTATACTTAATACACATTAGTCTATGGGAATAAATAGCTCATCTAGAAAAAAGATATGGCCAAATGTTGACCTTTTTTTGAAATGTTGACCTTTTGACATTCCCCCACCCGCTGTTAGACCCAGGGGAGAACATGGTTAGGAGGCGCTTATACCCTCCTACAATATACCTAGATGGGAGAGCGTGGCCTAGCTGTTAGGTTGCTTGGCCTCTGCGCAATTTAACCATCAAATTGCCCGGGTGTCGAATCCCGGTGGGGTCTGGGCACTTGCTGATTTATTCGGGTACTACCAAGTCTGGCTTGATCCAGCTATTGATTAAATAACAAAGTTACCGCTCCTCCCTGGTTCACTTGGATTGGCAATGGATCAGAAATCATCCCGTCCTTCGGAGGGGACTTTAAGCCGTCGGTCCGTGTACAGAGAGTCACAACTGTACATGTACATCGCAGTCATGTCGAATAAGAGTATGGTTTAACCCTGACTGTTCCCAACCGCCCCAGCCTCAATAGCGGGCCATGTTAGCAGCGTCGGTATCATGGATACCGCGGCCCCGGTAAGCAAACTAGCTGAACAAATCCTTACACCACCACAAAGCCATTACCATGACTTGAGGATACGAGCAAACAAAAAAAAAAACCTAAGTTTGACTACTCTAGCTCATCTAGAAAAAAGATATGGCCAAATGTTGACCTTTTTTGACATTCCCCACCCCTGTCAGATCCAGGGGAGGACCCTGGGGAATGAATTAATGGTTAGTAGGGGCTTGTTCCCTCCTACAATATACCTAAGTTTAGCTACTCTAGCTCATCTAGAAAAAAGATATGGCAAAATGATGACCTTTTTGGGGAAATGTTGACCTTTTTTGACATTTCACACCCTGTCAGACCCAGGGGAGGACCCTGGGGAATGAATTACATGGTTAGTAGGGGCTTGTCCCCTCCTACAATATACCTAAGTTTGGCTACTCTAGTTCATCTAGAAAAGTTATGGCAACCGTGTTTACCTCTTTTGGCAACGTTGACCTTGTAGGCGGAATGCACTCGGCTTTTCTTTGAGTTTAATCCAGTTCCAGGTGATGCTCTTCAGAAACTTTCAACCTGTATATCTGATGCATGCTGCAGATGAATCAAGAAAAGACAGAATTATTGTCTTTGCCATGTTTTTTGAAAATCTGCCTCTAATACGGTTAGATCTGGGTGAAACCCATGTTCTGAAACCTGTGCGGTGTAACACCTTGGGGTTATGTTTGATTCCACCATGACTATGTCCAATCACATTGGGGCTATCTGTGATTTGTCAATGACCATATTCGTAATTTAAAGCGTATGCGTAGATTTATCACTTTGATACTTGCAACCACCTGTACGATCTTTGGCTTGTCCCGCATTGACTATGTCAATTAATTTCTATATGGTACCATTGAAAGATCTCAAAAGGCTCCAGCGCTTGCAAATAAAGCTGCGCGCTTGGTGTTCGCATGTGGTCGTGACCAGAGCTCGTCAAAACTTGTGATCACTCTTCATTGGTTGCCTGTTAATGAACGTACCAGATACAAAATCCTTATGTATGTGTATAAGTCTCTTCACGGACAGGCTCCATCATACCTTATTGATGGTCTAAATTTGTATAATGTGTTGGACAGTACAAGACAAAGGGTGTGGTCTTCTGAAGCTACACGGCTCATGTTATCCCTCGTACCAAGCGTAGATTTGGCGACCGATCATTTAACGTGATCCTAGGCTGTGGAACAAGCTTCCTGTAATATCAGAGAGGCACCTTCCATCCGTGTCTTTAAACGGCTCCTGAAAACATACTTATTTCCTGATGCTTAAAAATTTGTTAACTTTGGATTTGTTAGTTTTCCTTATTATGTTGTTTATTAATTTCGTATTTTAAGTTGTTGTTAGGCGCTGTGTTCTAAGTAGAACGCCGTATAAATGTATTTTATTATTACTATTAAATATCTGAATTATATCATAAATTTGCTGTTGTAAAATAATAAATTGTGTCATGTCTATTTATGAGAAAGTGTTTGACGTAAAAAGAGCGATCAATTTCATTTACAGGCAGCATAACGCTCTATATTTCTACACGCATGCGTTGCATAGTTTGACACCATAGAATTTGGAGTTTGTCATCAGTATATATACAGGCCGCACCGCTGTATCTAATTATCGTCTGGTAAGGTCCGAACGTGGCGGTGTGGCAGGAGATATGGTCCGCCGGTCTCACAGTCCGGGAACAATGGTGAACAATAGGGCAATCGATTCAGTTGACTCTTCACGTAACATTAGTCTCACGCTTTATTCCGTTTTCGTCTAGGAGCCCGGACTGTGGTTCCTGCCGGACCATATCTCCTTTCACACCGGTATAGTTACGACCTTTAGAAAACCGGGCTTATGCAGATGCAGATGCGGTGATGCAGTGAGCGCGCCCATGCCCAGCTGCTGTTCACGAATGTGACCGATATCGATCGATACGAGTGAACTTTGAATTCATGCGGACACAGCTGGGCATGGGCGCGCTCACTGCATCACCGCATCTGCATAAGCCCGGTTTTCTAAAGGTCGTAAGTTAGTGTACGCGGGCAGCCCAATCTCCACCGTGGTACCAGACGGATAGCGCAGGCTTACGCGGTGTTGTTCCAGCACGGTTTAATGCTTTGAATTATTGCCTATAGCAGTTCTTAGCGACTCGAGCTTTGGATATGCTTCGGAGATAGCCTGCGTGAACTAACGGGGAAAGATGGGTAACAGGCTTGGATACGGTTGTGTTCAGCATAGACGTAGTACCGGTAAAGTTGCGGTGCGCGGCCTGTCTACCATAACCGGTTGACCTCAGCCTGGTGTGGCTTTGAAACGATACCGTTTTTGTGTTTGAGATGCAAGTACAACGTAACACCTGTCTACCATTGTCAATTGAATTACGTAACTGTATTGTAGTCTACATAGTAATTGGCGCACATAGCCACTGTTGCTGAAAGCGCCATTCAATCTAATCAACCAACCGACCGATCTATTGTCAGGACATTGTATTTCTAGAAGCATTACCGTGAACTGCGTGTTCAGTTGTGGTACCAGCTTCCGAGTGTAAAAGCGAAATCTTGACGGAAAATTCTGAATTTTTTATATGTTGTCAAGGAATATTTTTTTATTCCAAAACCGCTGGAGTTGAAGAATCAACTCCACTGGAAGGGTTATTTCTGATTTTTTTTGTATTAATAACGAACGAGGACGAGGTCGTATGTAGGTCATGGGAACACACCCAATGACCCGACCCACATCAAAGCACCCAAATTGGTTTGTAGATTGCACTACGTATTGCTGTAATTTTCTTTTGACATTTTTGGTGAATTACTATAATGAATGAGGCTTGGCCGCCACCGCCTGACCCCAGTATCATTCTCGAACCCGATTCGTCATGTTCGTGGTAGATAACGCACTGGAAAAACAATGGATAACAACAAAAGACGCTATATCTAGCACGACAAGTGTATCGCTGGATAACACTAGGGAGGAATGATTTTTAAAGGTGCTTGAAATTATGATGAGCTTATTACATTTCAATAATGATCTTGCATGGGAAATGAGAACCGCAAGAATGATCAGGAGGCTCTTAAGAGGACACTTAAAAATACTAGGCTGGTGTTATGACATTCAGAATCACTATAAGCCTAACGCTGAAGAAATGCAGATTGTTAAAGCAGCTACAGATCTCATCAAGAATGTAAAAAATGTACGCCAACTTCAGAGATGTGTACCCCACTCCTGAACAATGAGCTTCTACCCCGAGTCTTTGCGGCTTCAGGTAGCTGAGGGTGATTTTCAGTGAGAAGGCAGAATTGAAGATTACATCAATAGCACAAAGCATTGCTCAAGCTTCACCATCTGCAAATTCTTAAAGCACCCCTCCAGAAGCTTCCAGATTGTTCTTGTAGTTGAGATGCATCATCACTTGGGATCCAAATCCTCATAGATTCCCCGAGTGAAGGCATGTGCAGCAAGCTCACAGGGAACTGACATCTCCGGTATCACTGGTATTATACGCCAGGATACTTTGAACAGTTTGGGGCAGATAATACCGACCATAATGGCAGGATACTATGTGGACTGGTTCATCAGGACTAGCTTCCGCATGGGTCACAGTAACAGATAGTATAGTTTCTGCTATACCATTGAGAAGTTTGTTGCAATTGTGTGCCAATCTTCAAGACAGCAGCAGCACATCTTTAGGTGTTACAGTTATAGTACTGATCTTTTCAACTTCATCCTATATGTGTCGAGGTTGTGAGAATTCCAGTGCCGTGAAAGTATCCAATCCATCCAGTGTCCTGACAAAATATGGTTGGAACTATCTGCCATAAATTCTACAAATTGGCCTTGAGTAATATTAGGGATGTCAATGTCTTGACAACTTGCTGCAGACAATTCAAATAAGGAATTCTAATCCAAAGTGATGATGCACGTGTGGCGCAGCGGATAAGCGCCAGGACTCCATGATCATAAGAACATTGTAAATCGTGAGTTCGAGCCCCCATTGTGGTCAACGTGTTTGTGTCCCTGGGCAAGATACTTAATTTCAATTGCCTCGTTTACCCAAGCGAAATCTGGGAGCCTGTTTATGGGGAAATATTACAATCTAAGTGCTGATAGGGATGTGCGCTTGGCCAGCTGCCGGCCTAGATGAAGCGAAATGATTGTGGACTATTTCCTGAAGGCAGCGTAATAATAATAGGCAACACAGCGCTTTGAATCCTTAGGAAAAGGCGCTTTAACAAATGTCGGGTATTATTATTTTGCATCTTAACTCAAAGACCAATTTGAAGTGGCACATTTCGGCAATACTTTGTTCTATATATTGAAGCAATCTTCAATTCTGTCTTCTTACTGGAAATTTCTGCAGCAAAACATCAGAGACCGGTAGAAACTCACTGTGTTTCCGTTTGTTTTGTTTGTACATCGATACTATGTCTTGCAGGAAATGGGACACATGGGGCCTACTTAGAGTTATGCATGCATTTGATATTGTTTCGTGATGAGATCAGAAGTTGCATTAACAATCTGCGTTTCTTCAGCTTTGGCATCTGTCAATATAGGTTCTTCTGAAGGCCACTACAACAGCCTTACCATTTATATTGGTAATACGAATGTAGTTGCCTAAGTACTCTTCAAGTCTCCTTTTCGTGTGTTTTTTGACAGCGAAGCTTTTTGGATCATTCTTGCAGTACTCATTTTCTGTACGTGCAAGCTCATTAACTGTAAATGTCATATTCTTTGAGATATCCAAGCACTTTAAAAATGATTCCTCCCTTGTGGTATCCAGTGGTCGACCAGGAGTGTGTTGTTTACATACTTATAGGCTCTCGCACTGATGGAATGCATTTCCCTGTCTGAAAGTTGGTAATGTAGACCTGGTGGTAAATAGCATCTGCTGCATGGAAATCCTGTGCAAATTCAATTCTACTGTGAATTTCCAGAGCTCGATCATCACCATGCATTTTGCACTGACTCATTGTTGACTGAAAGTCTCTAGTTCTTGCAGGAATCAATGCTTCTTTTTGGCCCTGTTACCAGCTATCCTAAAGACATTGATAATGTTCAGCAAAACAAAATCCAGATGCTTGAGAACGAAGGCGAGGACTGCTTGTTGAAGGTCGATAAGCACAGAGTTAAATGACTAAAACTGCCAGTCATCACCCTATCTTGAGACAACTAATAGGGCTGTTATATATAAATCCATGGTTTGATCCAACATGGAATATGCAAGCTCAGCATGGTGTGGAGCAACACCCACTTCACTATCCAAACTAGATGCAATCCAGAGACGTGCCATTTCCATCATTGGTATCCCCGAGAGTGAGCTCGCCACTCATCACATCCGACCAATTGGTCATCGCAGGGCAGATGGAATTGATACTCTTTTCCACCGCATGTTTTATGGACAAGCACCAGATCCCTCAGCCACCTGAGCTGCTTTCAGTGATCCGTCACCTGAGGCGCTCAGTCATGTCTCTGACCTTGCTGTGAAAGTCCCATGATCCAACTTGGCCTCCCACAGAGATCATTTCTCCCATTCCTGTAAGCTTATGGAATGCCCTTCCTACTCCTGTAGCAGCAAAGTTCAAAGGGAGGTTATCGCTACTTGGCGCCAATCCGTCAGCGCTGCTAATTAATAATGCTTTTAATGCCTAGATTAGCCTTGGCATAAATTAAAAGATTTGCACTAAAAAGTCGCAGGCAATGCAGTTTGAATTGAATTTATCATGCACATTGCTCATGCACGGAATTTTCCAGCTGGGCATCGTGTGTATTCTTCCCCTCTTACACGTTCGCTATTTTTGGTTACTATAACCATTTTTTGGGACAATTTTGCAAGAAACTTTTTCTTCACCTACCAACTTTGATCCATTTGGTAGCTGCTATTATCAGAAATTACAGCTATACGGGCTGCAAACCACAAACCAATTTGGGTGCTTTGATGTGGGTCAGTCATGGGTGTTCCCATGACCCACATACGACCTCGTCCTGTATCTTTTAAAATACCAAAAAAATCAGAAATAACCCTTCCAGTGGAGTTGATTCTTCAACTCGAACGGTTTTGGAATAAAAATATTCCTTGACAATGCAGTTTGAATTGAAGTATCATGTCGCATGCTCATCCACGGATTTTTCCAAGCTGGGCATCGTGTGTATTCTTACCCCATCTACCCTTTCCTATCTTTTTGTTCCTATTAACCATGTTTGTCAATTTGCAAGAAACTCTTCACCTACCAACGTTGATCCATATTGGTAGCTGCTATTAATTACACCTGTAACCGACTAAAGCAATAAAAGTGATCTATGGTATTATCCGCGGTGGCGGCCAAGCCTCATTTATGATAGCACTCACAAGACCGTCAAAAGAAATTACAGCAATACGGTCTGCAAACCACAACCAATTTGGGTCTTGGATTGGGTCCGTCATGGGTGTGCCCATGACCCACATCCGGACCTCGTCCTCGTTCGTTATTAATACCAAAAAAATCAGAAATAACCCTTCCAGTGGAGTGATTCATTCAACTCGAACGGTTGGAATAAGAAAATATTCTTGACAACATATAAACACTCAGAATTTTTCGTCAAGATTTCGCTTTACGTGTTAAACCATGCGACGTCTGAAATTGGGATTTTTCGACGCCCTCCCCTGGGTATTATAAAGGTAAGTAGAACCATCTGTAACGTTTGCAGTATTGTGGTTAATATATTCTTAAAGCATAACTGTTTAGAGACATGAGGAGATTCCAGAAGAAGCGCCCTCAATGTGTTTTTTTGAACCCGAAGGGGTTTTTGCATTTTTGGAATGCTTACCAATGTATTAGAATCACACCTGAAGTGAATAACCAAAACGCCGAACACGACAGAAATTAAAGCATGGTTTTCCTATAGGGACTATTAGGAGAGCAGGCAATTCAAAACAATGTTTGTGGTTTTCTTTTTGTTTGTTTGTCCAATAAACCTTCGAGACGTTGTCGGTAGGTGGTTACAACCAAAGAGGTTCTATAGAGATAGAGAGGCAAACGTTCGTCCATCTTTAGAAATTCATCGTCTCGTGTTTTGCGACCACAAAGAAAACATCGAGTACCAACAATGAAAGCAATGGCTGCCTGCCGCTTCTTCCACATACTGTGGGTACGGCTTTGCATATACACTAAACTAATCGGTAGTGATACCAATTGATGTATGTGTGAGAGGGTGCCAGGTGTAATAATAGTCCCCTGGACATTGTGCTCAGATACTCACTCGCTTGAGGTGCTTTAGGCCGCGCTTAGGTGAAAGATGTATTCATTGAGGCGGGTTTATTTAAATCAAGACGACGACGTGTCATTTCATTCTTTGTGTGGCCATGGTAGGACACAATTTAACCACCCAATAGCACCCAACATCCACAACTGATATTTTGCCGGATTGTTTGTATCGCAATTGGACATTATGTTGTATACGCACCCAAACTAATAATTATTCCGTCCATATTCAAAATGTCAGCGCCCAGCACGGACTACTGGTTTTGAATGGGCTTCACCCCCTTGGTTACAAACCACTGATCTCTATACAATGGATTGGCTACACAAAATTAATTGTATAATTAGATGAATGGAGCCAACGTGGCGGGCATCTTGGTCACCGACACCATACCCTTCCAGAGATCCCGGGTGCACGTTTTAGAGACATGCCATCCCATACGCGCAAGTGACAATGACTTTCACTGAATTGGCTTGATTCTGTAGTCTGTTATGTCCCTTATCCATATTTCAATGCGAACATTTTGTATAATGACCGGCTCTTAACCACCTGCTTGTGCTCTTTTTGGATGACACATATGGCCATCAGTGCTTCAATTACGAAGCCCAGTTTTCCAATCCATTGTATAAGAGATCAGTGGTTACAACCAATCAGTACTTTTGAGAAATTTGTATCCTCAAAAAATATCTCGCTCCTGTCACTTTAACATTGAAATGTATGTTAATGATATGATGGTCACATTTTGGTACCACTAACATCCGGTCTAAACCTCAGACATGGCATCAATCATACACAGGTAGAACACGAAAGAATGTGGAATGCATGTTTTAAACTTATAATCATGGAATAAATGTGTACAATTCCAATAACTGAACTTATACAAAATGTAACAAACTACCACAAATTAATGAAAAAAATGAAGTATCTAAGAAATGTTTTCGTACTTCTCCTGCAAATAGACATAACAGCGACGCAATCTCAAAATCTACACAAACTAAACACACCTCACCTGTAGTTGTTTACAACTAGTACCGCACAAACAAAGATCAATAAGTTTTTTGTGTTTTAGGTCAACTTTATGATCTGTATATGAATATCACGCTGGAAATCTTTGATATTCACCGGGAAAGGCTTTTTTGAATCTCAAGTCAGAATTTTATACGCACGTATAGAAATTACAGAATCGATAAAAAGTGCTACCTTGTCTTTAATACCCTGATTCAAGCCAACCACTTGCAGGTTATGTTTCCATATCCATGCCAGTACAAAATATAAAAATATGATTTTTATGCTTTTTTTCGATGGTTCCGAATAGCAAATCACTGCTAATCCCTTTCAGTTTGTATAATAGGTCGTTTATTGCAAAACAATACAGCAATCAAATCCATGCAAAGTATTAATAAACAGGGAATTTTATACCATTAAAGTAAAGATGTCATTTTTGAATATTTGGAAAATTTTGTATGGATGGAAAGCTTAAGTAACGTAGATTACATCTAATCAAAATAAGTTGAAAATTGTCCACATTTGTTGAGTATTTGGCCTTTTAATTTTTCCGCCCAATCGCTACTCGAAAACGACTTCCGACAAATCCACTCGCAGGCAATGGTGACGATCAAAGTGATTACCATCCATAGATTCAAAGTCGTTGTGACCATCATACGCAGTGTTGCCACTTTAATAAAATTAAAACACAACGAATGAAACAAAAATGTTCATCTGTAACTTATTTCTAATTTTTATTATACTTTCAGTAATCCATCTATTACAGTGTCAGCAATAACAATTCGAGTCACACGATGTTTTGGTCATCACTTTGACGTCACGAGGAGAGCAAAATTGGACGCTTTTGATAAATGAACCGTGGCGAAAAATCGCTGTTTTCTTCGGTATGTCAAAAAGGCAAAAATTAAATGCCCTATTTTGTTAATTTTACATCAAATTGTATTACTTTTTTCGACTTCGTGATGGTATGTACCATTATTTTATAATGTAAGTCAAACTGAGCTTGACCAAAAATCCTTGACATATTTCCTTTAACCTCCAAGCTAGACTAAAACATACACATTATGCACTTAAGGTTCTTTGATTTGGGCGGGAAATGGGTGGGTTTTTCGCAAAACAATATTCAGTGAGCAAAATTCTATGTTGAAATGATCCATTTGTATACCATAATTCAGGGTCTGTTGCCATACATTATTACTAAAATATGGGCAAAAGCGGCCAGTTTTGAATATTTTTTGCAAATTAGGAATATTTTCCCTTGGAACCCACTTTATTCTCCCTTTTTTGATATGACGCTTGGGAGGGTTTCAAGACACAACAGAAATCATTTCTATTGCAATTTTTGTCCAGGTCAAACCATAGATTGACCGGACTATTAACCACGGTTGAATTACTGCAACGGTGTAACCTATTTTACAAACACCATTGCAATGAACATTTGAATAATGTTATGGTAATTTAAGGCAAGTAGGACACTAACAATATAATTTCCTAAGGATCAAGAATAAAATCTGGCAACATGCAACCGGTTGTTCCTCCGCCTGCCCGGAGTTAGCCAAAATGGGATTTGGGGCCGGATACAACTTGGCGCCAAAGTGAATTATACTAAAGTAAGTGTACCGATTGCTAATTATTTAAATATTTTTGCTGAGCGGTATATACAAATTGACAATATTTCGTTATCCATATGTAAATTAATGTTAGTGAGCTAATTTGGTGCCCCATGTAACCCCGGCATGTAACTCCACGTCCATGAAATTTGTACTTGTTGAAGGTTGGATTTATTTCTACAAAATAAGTAAAGATAATAATAGCGTGTACTCGATTTTGTATCCATTTTTTTTCAGATATAAACCATAAAAAATGGTGGCATTTGCAGCCGTATAAGATGAAACATATTAAAACAAAAACATGTAATTATCTTGGTTTGTTACAAAATGTAATTAATGTGAAATACAATAGTTCAATGCTTCTTTCAAAGTGAATAGCAAGAGGCGGTTTCTAAGGAAAATGGCCCAGTAAAGTTGTTTAGGGGCCACTCAATGGCGATGTGTAACCAGAGGGCACGGTTCTTATTGGTTATTTCTTATAGGCTCTATGCTTCATACCAATAAGCTCCAATAGTTGCACAGTAAGAAGGTATCAGCCAGCCGTTCAGATACCATGCTAATAATTTTAAACTACACACAGAAAAAGGAATAGTCAGATGCTGGGCCCTAAGAGAAGGGCCGTTGAAGTTCATTGAGTAGGTAATTGCTTACTTTGCATATGAAAAGTTCAGTCCTATATTTATTTTAGTATCCTGCTCTTGACTGTCAAAAAGCTCGCGATGACCGTCAAACGTGCATCGCTTGTTGTTTATATAGGGTAATTTGGGGATTAGTGGGACAATTCGGGCAAAAATGAGCTCAAGCAAAGACATGGTACGAATTTAGAAAGCTGCTGTGTTTTGAGGAGCTTTGTGTGAATAGCTTTGTGCCAGTTACTCCATCCCGGGCTCCGCCCACTGTCCCTAATTAGATAGTTACGGGTCCATAAGTTGGAAGTGCTGAACACTTAAATCACATTTTTTAATTATGATTTATAAAAAATATACTTGATTACAAAAACAAAGTTCTCACAATCCCAGTTTATTTAAAAGACAGCCATGTCTTTGCTTGACCTCGTTTTAACCCTTTGCGCCCACTAGGCCAACAATTACCCTATATAACAGTAAAGCATGCCCACTTCTGACGGTCTCGCGAGCTTTTTGACAGAAAGCCGAAGTACCCAAAATATCATTGGGACTGCACTTTTCACATATTTTGGCGCTCTGCTAGAACATCCGGTTGATAGCTGCGCTGTTGCTGTGAACCATAATGTACAGCACATATCAACCGATAGAAAGGTAATACTCGCCACACACGCTCCCCCTCACAATACGCCACAGTTCTTGTTTCGCGAAGCCAAACATGATAATTATATCCTATTCATCGTTTATGCTCAAGAAGGACAGAACTGTACTGGTAATACTGAAACGCATTAAAAAGCGTTTATTAGCCCTCCATCGCTGTTTTCAAAACTGGTTTTCCACCCAAAATATAATTTTAACAGGTTGCATTGTAGCCGGATTGTACATTAATCGACCGCCGTACTTCGTGAGTTTGGCCATTTACTCCGTCCACACAGTTACTGAGTGGGATATATTCAAAGCTCGTTCTGTTGATTCAGCTTTTGGCTCTTTGATCATTTTTGTGACATCGTCCAACTTTCTATTTATATGGACTTTTCGGAACATAAATACTACCGTTTGCTTTATATGACCATATTTTGCACTGAGTCAGCTGTTGTTACTTTGTAGCATACCCGGTTACATAATGTTCAGCATACTACAGAACTTTTTGGAAAACGTCTTCTCTCAGTTTTTCACTTTGCGTTATACATACCGTTATCAACTATCATGTCGTGATTTACTATTGAAAAGATCGTGAAGAAATCTACAAACAAACACCTCCTTCAACATTGGCGTTCATCATGTCTGGGGTCCGACAGTCTTTCTCAATCTTCTTTGCATTTGAGGTAAGTACGCATATGTTGACGCTTGCCAAATCCTCCTGCACATATATTGCCCCGGGTCCCCCGATTATTGCCTATAGTCTTTCATAGCTTGTCTTGACAATTGCGTTTACTATACCATGTTATTATTCTCATCGCATCAAAGTTAGGTTAAAATAACCACAAACATGTGGTCAAATGTGGACTGCGGTTGTATTCTGTAGACTTGTAAAGCGTTTAAAACCCAGAGTCCAAAGTACTCATTCTGATGTACATTCATGAGCCAAATTTGCATACCCAGGCCGCATAGGGTTGCTAGCCCATTGGCGTGGTCATATTGTTGATAGCAACATTCCTCTGGAAGCAGAAACCAATAAACTCGCATAATTTTCCATTATAAATTATTTGTGACCTGTATAGAAGGTGTACATGGAAAGGAAATATCGCTAAATTTGATAGCCTTGTTCAAATTGAATTTACATTTTTTTTTTTTTTTTTTTTTTTTTTAATTTTTTAGGTTTTTTCTTTTTTTAATAATTAAAAAGTTTTGACATAGACCTAACCTAGCTTTGTGAGTCACCATGGTGAATGCACTGCATCATGAGATAGAATCGTGGCCGGTGGGTTAATTAAAAGAAAATTTTCAAACAGTGACGGTGAGAACTTCCCAAGTTTGGGATTCTGACTCTTAGACGTAAACATAGGGCTATTGGTTGTCAAAGTTTAAAGAGACACTAACACATTTGAAAAATAGTGCACCCTCAAGATAAGATTGGTCAAAATTGATATTTTTGCATGGTTATAAAGCCCTCACCTGAAATAATTAAGCCTAAATCAGCGCCCTTATGCGTAAACGGAACGATTTTATAATTAATGACTCCGGAGTCATTAATTCAGCAGACGACGGAAAAGTTGGCGTTTAACACAAGAAAACACATGCCGGAGTTGATTCCCATAGCTTTCACCCTGTTTGACCGGTCTATGACCTTCGTGTTTTTAATATCAATGAGTACGAGGCTAAGATATTCACGACAAATTTGTTGATTAAAATTATGGCAAACTTACAAGTTAGTCTACAGATTACGTAGATGTCTTTAGTCTCTTATTAATGCAACTATCTGTTTTGGGTATGTTACTTTAATGTGTAAAACATATCTGTATTCTTCAATGGCCTAGACTATCATTTGCGAGCAAATTGAAGAAATGTCATATTTCGTGAAAATGTGCCAGTGTCTCTTTAAGCCTATGGTTAATGCATATTGGCCTATACAAGTGTTGATGAGTGGACATTCGATATGATCACCTATATATGATCTATATTGATAACTACGTGTGAGAATCTGCTTTACAGAACCCACGTGTAATCTGCCCTCTTCTATCTACCCAAAGTGATAACAGACAGTGCGTCAAAATATGGGTCTCTATCGGTGAGAGTGTATAGTGGATCCAGACAAGTTAACGCAGGTATACTTGTGTGACTTTTGTTTTGTTAAAATTAGACACACAAGTAGCAATATTAGATACAATTAGTCATGACGGAATAAAGCAATACACAAGAAATGGAGTCACACCTTAACAAATCTAGAAAAAAAATCTTGATTTTTAGCTTTTTTGAACTTTTTGTCAGGTTTATGACAAAATGGGGCATTTTCTGAAGAAAATCTGGCTCCATACATTTTAGATAATTATGTCTTTCTGATCAATTTAAAACAGCTTCATACATCATTTGGTTCGGTTTATTTACTCTTTTGAAATTTGACACCTCAAATCCAAGATGGCCGCCAATCAAATATGCAAATGAAGTCATTTTCATTTTTCGACATTTTTCTTGTTTTGGTGTTCCAAGTATCCTACACATTAATTTCGACCTTCATACTCCCCCAAATAAAAAAAATATGTTTTTTGGTACAAGTCTTCCCTTATACCAAAAATGGTTGAACATGCATGGTCTTTGTTTACATTCAATCAATTACATTGTGTGTGTCGTACATTCAAATCATTCTATATAACTAAATTCAGATCAAAATATTGTTAAAATAATGATATTGTAAGCGATGTTTTAAAAAGCCCGAGTGAAACAATCCCCAGCCATATTTCATTCAGTTAATAATAGCTAATTAATTACATATGTAATAATACTAATTAGTAAAATTTAACCAAATTGTAGACACTTAAACTACCAACAAAATGAGACATAGTTTTACTCGGTTACGAAGACGGAGCGCTCGTTTTTCTGATAGCATATAAAGGGTAAACTGATTTTTCTTTTGATATTTATGATTTAGTTACATGTATATATTCATATATTTTCAAAATCACACTCCCGTTAATGCCTAATATCGGTGACTAAATTCAAGACACTCATATTCGGGTGCAGTTGACTATTCCGTCCAGAGAGATGGCGAACCCCTAGAGCCCATCATTTATTCATATGTTTTGTTACCCTAGGGGTAAACGTCATGGGCATACCCCGTGAATTGGGAAAATGGCTTTACATGTCCCAAAATAGAAAACAAATACATGTTATCGCTGTCAAATGCACACCAGAAATCATATTATTTGTATATTTTACAGTTCAGAATGCAAAGAATACAAATATCCCATTTTGGAGCCCAATTTCGAGGGTGCCATAAAAGTTATGGTGCAGAAATAAATTTCAGTGTTTCAAAGTGTGTAATTGTGTTGCTGTGTGATCTTGTAACTCAAATTTGTATATGGCAGACACCACAGGCTTCAAAAGATGGTCGGCAAGATGGTAAGTACATAATACAAACTTATCTTGCCAAACCGATATACACCGTGCTCAAAAATATTTATTGACAAAAGTAATTTAAAAAAATAACAATTCCACCAATAATTTAATATTTAGAAGATATGTTTGTTTCTGATTCCAACTTAAACAAAAGAAAGTGAATTGTGTTGATTTTAACCCGAAAAGCATTTTTTTTTATTTTCAGGCTTACCAAAAGGGTTCAATCAGCATAATTCAATAAATTACATTGTAAGTGTGTTCAAATCGTCTTAAAATAACAAAATTCAGATCAAAAGTAATTTTGAAATAATGATAATTATTGTAAACGATATTTTAAAAAGCTCGAGTGAAGCAATGACCACTTGTAGAAGGGATTTCCTAATGCTCGCCACATCCAACCTGTAGATCCATCCCCGGACTTATTTTATTAACGTTAGTAATAGCCAACCAATTATGAAATAACACTCATGAGTAAAATTGAACCAAATTGTAGACAAACTACCAACAAAATGAGACATACTTTTACTCAGACGGAGCTCTCCTTTTTACTTACGAAGTGATTAAAAAAGTAAAGTGATTAAGTTAGTTCAAACAATAGGTTTTAGGAAAGTGCACCCCCTAAAAAAAAGCTTTACTAAAACCCATTTTGATTACATTGCCTTATATTCTTCATTTAAAAGGGAAACCCCTTATGGCGTTATAGAAACCAAGTTTAACCAACAACCTCGACCTTATAAACCCTCTCTTAGTAACAAATAAATAGGAAAGAACTTATCAATCCGGCCTTGTAATCTTGAAAGAAATAAAGAAACAATAAATACCTAGTCCGAATCTGGTGTAAACTACGAATATTTGTTCGAAAAAAACTACACACGAACAATCCTAATTTCCTGACTTGCAAATAGCTTTAAAGAAATTTAGCTATTATGAAATTTAAAATAACAAGTATTTGAAAAAAAACTGTGCCGGGTCGCGGTATGATTTTAAAGAAGTTGAAGGACAACATGAAAGAGACATTAAAGCAATATTAGAACATTTTTGAAGAGCGCCCCCAATTTTTTTTAAAAAATGAAGTTGGCATTTACTCCGTCACACACGTGTAGCGGTGGCTTACATTTCCAAAGCTGCGTTCGTGAATTCAGCTTTTGGGCATCTTTAATGTAATGTTTGACATGTACAAACTTTCTATTTATATGGATCTTCGGAACATAAATATTGACCTATTGCTTATATGCAATCATTTTGCACTGCGTCAGACTGGTTTACTTGTAGCATTACCCGGTACATAATGTTCAGAGCATATACAGAACTTTTGAAACAAAGTATTTCTCTCCGTTTTTATTGCGGTTCTACATACCGGTAATAAACCTACATGTCGATGTTAATTGAAAAAATCGCGAGAAATCTACACCGCTTCATTATTGGATTGATCAGCATGTCGGGTCCGAGAGTTTTCTAATTCTTGCCTTTGAGGTAGTAACGCAATATTTGACGCTTGCCAATTCTCCTGCAAATAGATTGCCCGGGTACGCCCGAGATCTGAAGACCTTAGTCTTTATAGCTGTCTTGACATTGCGTTTACTATAACCCCATGTATATTAATTCTCAGTGCATAAAGTAGTAGGTAGAAAAATAAACAACACAAAAATGTGGTAAAATGTGGAATGGTTTATTCTGTAATTGTAAAGCGTTAAGAAACCAGAGTCCAAAGTACTCATTCTGATGCAGTAATGAGCATTTGCAATACAGGGCCGCTTAGGTGCATGACCTTGGCGTAGGTCATATTGTTGATAGAACATTCCTCATAGGAAGCAGAAACCAATAAAACCGCAGTAATTTTCCATTATAAGTATTGTGACCTGTATAGAAGGTGTACAGGGAAAGGAAAAATATCGATAAATTTGATAGCCGTGTCAGAAAGTGATTTATTGTTTCCGTCTTATGTGACCTTATGAAAAGGACGGCGTGATCCCCATTAACGGCGGGGTTAGATCGATAATTAAAAAGTTTTGACATAGAACGAACCTAGCTATGTGAGTCACCATGGTGAATGCACTGTGTTCATGAGATAGAATCTGGCCGCGGCCGGTTGGGTTAATGAAACGAATTCAAACAGTGGACGCTGCGAACTTCCCAAGTTTGGGATTCTGACTCTTAGACGTAAAAAATAAGGCCTGATTGGTTGTCAAGTTTAAAGGGACACTGACCACATTTGAAAAACAAAAAATAGTGCACCCTCAAGATAAGGATGGTCAAAAATTGATATGTTTGCATGAGTTATAAAGCCCTCACCTGAAAATAATTAAGCCCCGGAATTAAGCCTAAATCAGCGGCCCTTTGGTAAACTAGGAAACGGATTTAATAATTAATGACTCCGGAGTCATTAATTCAGCAGAAGAGAGGAAAAAGGGGGGACGGGGGGGTGTAGGAGGGGGGGAGCTCACACCCACGGTGGCCAATTTCGTATAACACGCTTTCTGTCGACTTCTAGTGTCCCCCCCCCAAGTTGTAAGAGTGACATAAACACAGAGAAACACATGCCGGAGTTGATCCCAATAACATTCACCCTGGTTTGACCAGGTCTATGACCTATCGTGTTTTAATATCACTTTAGTCACGAGGCTAAGATATTTCATGATATAGACACATTGTTGATTAAAACATGGCAAAACTTAAAAGTTAGTCGACAAGATTACGTATGATAATCTTAGCCTCTTATTAATGCCCCATATTTATTTGGGGTATGTTATTTTTATGTGTAAAAAAACGATATCTGTATATTCCAATGGCTAGAAGTTTCCATTGCGAGCAAATTGAAGAAATTTCACATTCTGTGAAAATGTGCCAGTGCTCTTTAAGCCTATGGTTAATATGAAGCAGATTGGCCCATATAATAAGATGTTGATGAGTGGACATTCGATATATCCCCTATGTCTGTATATGGATAACTACGTGTGAGAATCTGCTTTACAGAACCCACGTTAACTGCCCTCTTCATCTACCCAAAGTGATGACGACAGTGCGTCAAAATATGGGTCTGTATTATTATTATAATCTTTCCCTAGAGTGGCAGCGCGCACGATAGTGTGTTGAAAAAAAAAAACATTGTGGATTGGCCGGATTCGAACACGGCGACCTTCGTATTACATGCACGAAGCTCTAACCGACTTAGCTATCAAGCTGGGTCGGTAGACGAGCGAGAGATATCATCAGTAGGTGTTAGGTTCGAAAGGTGTCCTTCGCCTTTCTAGAGGGATAGCATCAGAAACTGTATATTAAAATATACGATGATATTTGTTTGAAAAATTTAAACTACTTCGTTCTCAGGTAGGACAAGGAGGTATTATATTATTAATCTTTCCCTGAATGGACAGCGCCAGAGATAGTGTTGAAAAAAAAAACCTGTCGTTGGCGGAGTCGAACGGCGCAGCTTTTTTTTTCAACATATCGTGCGCTGGCATCTCAGGGAAAGATGAATAAATTAATACATCCTTGGTCTCTGGAGAAACTAAGTAGTTTAAAATTTCAAAACAAAATAACCGTATATGTTAAAATGACAGTTCTGATGCTATCGCTAGGAAAGTGAATGGACACTTGACCGAACACCTATAGATGATATCTATCGCTCTTCTACAGACCCAGCTTGATAGCTCAGTCGGTTAGAGCGTCGTGTCGTGTAATACGAGGTTAGCCGGTTCGAATCCGGCCAAGCGCACATGGTTTTTTTTCAACAAGGATCGTGCGCTGGCCATCTCCAGATGGAAAAGATGAATAATATAATACAATCCTGGGCTACCGGGCGAACCTGTAAGAGTTTAAATTACAAACACATACTAAATCGTATATGTTAAATATACAGTTCTGATTTGCTATCAGTCGGTTAGAGCGTGTAGCATGTAATACGAAGGTTCCACCGGTTAGAATCCGGCCAAGCGCACATGGGTTTGTTTTTCAACACTATCGTGCGCTGCCATTCTCCAGGGAAAGATTTACTAAATATAATACATCCTGGTCTACATGGAGGAACTAAGTAGTTAAATTCAAAACAAATATAATGTAATGTTAAATATACAGTTTGCTGCTATCCGCTAGGAAAAGCGAAGGACACTTCGAAACCTATACACCTATAGATGATATCTATCGCTCTTCTACCGGGACCCCAGTGATAGCTCAGTCGGTTGAGAGCGTCGTGCATGTAAATGAAGGTCGTTATGAGCAAGCTCCACGATCAAGCATGTCTAGTTTCACGCTCTGTGTATCGAGTTTTTCCTCGCCGTATGTCGAGTGTGCAGCGTTATATGTCGGGTTTACAGCGCTATTGTCCAGTTTGCCCTCTATACATCGAGATTGGTAAGTTTGACATTTATAATATGTCAAGTTTTACGCTTCCACGTATCAAATCATGGCCGGTTTTCCGCGCTGACGAGTTTCACGCGCGGGGTTTCGAGTTTTCCTCGCCATATGTCGAGTGTGCAGCGTTATATGTAGAGTTTACAGCGCTTATGTCAGTTTGCCCTCTATACATCGAGTTTGCTCTCTATATGGTGAGTTATACATAATCAGGTCCAGTTTCAAAATCTCGACATGATTTTTTACTTCCAACATGGGGAAAACCGACCTGTTTTGTGTGTAAAAAAAATCATGTCGAGTTTGGCTCATGTGAGGAAAAAAAAATCATGTCGAGTTGCATTCGGTTGAGAAAAAATATGTCCAGTGTGCCACATGTTGAAAAAAATCAGTCAGTTTTTTAAAACCGGCATGATTATTTGGACATGATTTATTCTTGACATTATTTATGGAAACTGGCAAAAATCGAGTTCAAAACTGGGCAGGCAGCGCTGTAAACATCTACATATAGCGGGGTAAAACTCGATATACAGCGCCTGAAACTCGACATGATTGATACGTGGGCGTGCCATAGTATGTCGTCGGTTCGAATCCGGCCCAGCGCACATGTTTTGTTTTTTCAAACACGATCGGTGCGCTGGGGCCATCTCCAGGGAAAGATTAATAATATAATACATCCTTGTCAACCTGGAGAACAAGGAGTTTAATTTCAAATATGGGTGCGTCTCTATCGGTGACAGGTGAGTGGATCCAGACAAGTTAACGCAGCTATACTTGTGGACTTTGTTTGTTAAAATTAGACACACAATTAGCAAAATATTAGATACACTTAGTAATGAACGGAATAAAGCAGATACCAAGA
Organism: Ophioderma brevispina; assembly: GCA_023653785.1. Taxonomy (NCBI): domain Eukaryota; kingdom Metazoa; phylum Echinodermata; class Ophiuroidea; order Amphilepidida; family Ophiodermatidae; genus Ophioderma; species Ophioderma brevispina. The sequence goes on along the minus strand of JAMKCH010004946.1, from coordinate 50,770 downwards.
AAGGAGTCACACCTCAGCACACGCTAAAGCAATCTGTAGAAAAAAAGAACCGATTTTTAGCGTTTTTGAACTTTTTGACACCCCCCCCCCCCCCCCCTTATTTTTTTTCCCCCCCCCGCCCCCCCCCCCTCCCCCCCCCCCCCCCCCCCCCCCCCCCCACCCCCCCACCCCCACTCCCCCCCCCTTCTTTTTTCCCTTTTCCGCCCCCCCCCGACCCCCCCCCCCCCCCCCCCCCCCCCCCCCCCCCCCCCCCCCCCCCCCCCCCCCCCCCCAAACCCCCCGACCACCCCCCCCCCCTCCCCCCCCCCCCCCCCGACCACCCCCCCCTGGTTTTAAAAATGGGGCATTTCTGAAAAAAATTGGCTCATACATGGTAATTATACCGTTCTGATCAAATTTAAAATAGCGTAATTACACCATTGTTTCGAGTTTATTTACTCTTTGAAATTGTGACAACTCAAACCAAGATGGCCGCCAATCCAAATATGCAAATGAGGGTCATTTTCATGTTTTCGACATGTTTGCTCTGCGTTTTGGTGTTCCAGTATCCACAAATACAATGCGACCGTCACACTCCCCAAAATAAAAAAGTTATTTTTGGTTAAGTATTCCTTTACAAAGGGTGAACATGTATGGCCTGGTGTTACATTCAATCAGAATTACATTGTGTGTGTCGTACATTCAAATCATTCTATATAACTAAATTCAGATCAAAATATTGTTAAAATAATGATATTGTAAGCGATATTTAAAAAATCCCGAGTGAAACAATGACCACTAGTGGCCACTTGAAGACCGGATTTCCTAATGTCCACTAATCCAACCTGTAGATCCATCCCCAGCCATATATTTTATTCAGTTAATAATAGCCAATTAATTACATATGTAATAATACTAATTAGTAAAATTTAACCAAATTTGTAGACACTTAAACTACCAACAAAATAAGACATAGTTTTACTCGGTTACGAAGACGGAGCGCTCGTTTTTACTTACGAGTGATAGGTTTAGAAAATTAAACCCCACAAACCGGTTAAAACCATATAAGCTTTACTAAAGCCCGTTTTGATTAGAGTGACTATCCTTCATTTAAAAGAGGAAACCCCTTGTGATTATGGCATTATAGAAACCAAGGCTGGTATTCTGAAAGGGAGACTAACTTTAGACCTGGGTTTAAACCAGGGTTAGTCCTACAAGAGGGGACTTTTTTTCTTACAAAATACTCTAAAAGTGTGCTGTAACGGGTGAGAACATTCCTTATGGATGGGCTGTTTCAGCCCATCCATGAGGAATTTTCTCACCCGTTACATTTAACTTTCACAGTATTTCGAAAGAAAAAAAGGTCCCCTCTTGTAGGACTATTCCTGCTTTAGACCCAGGTCTAAAGTTAGTCTCCCTTTCAGAATACCAGCCCTAGTGTCTAAGGTGATTTCACTGACGCTGGTGCCTGGGGGTACCAATGAACCACTCCTTAAAGGGGGATGGCCCGATTTAAATCTATAAGGTTCTTCATCTTGATAGAATGTTCTTCTCCCTAAAACCCCATCTGCAAAGTTTCGCGCCGACATTTCAACCTGTTTTGATGTGAGAGCTGAAAACGTGATTTTGCAATCCCCATAGAGTACTGTGTAAACTTAATATTGGTCGACCAAAAAGGGGCACATTTTCGCTCATAACATCCAAACCAAACATCCTTTAGCCCTAAGATTTCACAGGGTAAATGAGAAAAATAGTAGCTTTCTTCTGATACCAAAATTTCGACCACTTCCGGTAAAATCTAGGGTCGAGGTTATTAGCGATCGGGCCATGGACCTTTAAGAAAACCACTTTCCCGGTCGAATTTTTAAATGAAACTTACACCACACGTGAGGGGTCATAGACTTCACCAAAGATTAAATGAAATTGAGTTTCGTTATATCGTCTTCAAATTAGCCCTGGCAAATCATTGTTTTCGAAACGCGTCAAAATTGAACGAAAAGTACTATAGATTTTACGACCCTGCATCAACAGCACATAACCCAAATAGTGTTATTTTTGACAACCCTGTATTTTTCCTGGGTCCCGTAAACTCAGTCAATACATCCCATAGGTTTTTACAGGGAAGGGTTTTTACATGTAGATGCTGATAGCATATAAAGGGTAAACTGATTTTCTTTTGATATTTATGATTTAGTTACATGTATATGTGCATATCTCAGCAGAAAAATATTTATGGTTACAAGGTTTGTTAAATTTAATTTTCAAAATCACACTCCCGTTAATGCCTCATATCGGTGACTAATCCAGACCTCATGTTCGGGTGCAGTGACTATTCCGTCAAGGGAGATGGCGAACCCCTAGAGCCCATTTATTCATATGTTTTTTTTTACCCTAGGGGTTAAACGTCATGGGCATACGCCGTGAATTGGGAACATGGCTTTACATGTCCCAAAATAGGAAAACAAATACATGTGTTTTCCCGCTGTCAAATGCCCACCAGAATATATTAAATGGATATATTTTACAGTTCAGAATGCAAAGAAGACAAATATCCCATTTTGGAGCCCAATCGAGGGTGGTCCATAAAAGTTATGGTGCAAAAATAAATTTCAGTGTTGCAAAGTGTGTAATTTTGTTGCTGTGTGATCTTGTAACTAAAATTTGTATATGGCAGACACCACAGGCTTCAAAAGATGTCGGCCAAGATGGTACCTTAGAATACAAGTTTGCCAAACCAATATACGCCGTGCTCAAAGTATTTAGTGAACAAAATATTTAAAAAAATAACAATTCCACCACCAATAATTTCATATTTAGAAGATTGTTTGTTTCTGATTCCAACTTAAACAAAAGAAAGTGAATTGTGTTGATTTTAACCCGAAAAGCGAATGTTATTTATTTTTCAGCGTCCAAAAAGGGTTCAGCATGACCTTTGTGTTTACATTCAATAACTTTAACAATTGCCATGTGTTCAAATCGTCTTAAAATAACAACCCAATTCGATCAAAAGTAATTTTAAAATAATGAATTTTATTGTAAACGATATTTTAAAAAGCTCGAGTGAAGCAATGACCATTTGTATAGACAGGATTCCCAATTGCCTCGCCACATCCAACCTGTAGATCCATCCCGGACGTATTTCATTCAACTGGTTACTTCTCTCTTAAAATCAAAAGAGTGAAATTCAACTCTTTGGAAGTGACACATCAATGACTGGCCCACTTCTAAAAAAGAGTGAATTTCACAGCTTCCAAGAATACGTTTTTGGGTCAAATTTATTCTTGAGTAATTTTAACAAATGAATAAAATTATAATATCCATTATTGTTCATTATTAAAAAAATCAAATTTGACCCAAAAAGTGTTCATTTTAAGGTAATGAAATTTTTCACTCTTTTGGAGTGGGCCCTTTAGTCACTCCAAAAAGTGAAATTCACTCTTTTGCATTTAGCAGAGTAGTAATAGCCAACCAATTTATGTAATAATACTCATAGTAAAATTGACCCAATTTTTAACTACTTAACTACCACAAAATGAGACATACGTTACTCCATTACGAAGACGGAGCTCTTCGTTTTTACTTACGAAATGATTAAGTTAGTTCAAACAATAGGTGTTTAAGGAAAAAATTGCACCCCCTAAAAAAAGCTTTACTAAAACCCATTTTGATTACAGTGCCTTATATTCTTCACTTAAAAGGGCAAAACCCTTGGATTATGGCGTTATAGAAACCAATTTTTAACCACAACCTCGACCCCTAACTCTCTCTCCTTATTTAACAAATAAATAGGAAGAACTTATCAATCCGGCCTTGTAATCTTGAAAGAAATAAGAAACAGAAATACCTAGTCCCGAATTTTGTGTAAACTACGATATTTGTTTTCGAAAAACTCACACACGAACAATCCTAATTTCCTGACTGGAAAATAGCTTTAAAGTAATTTAGTTATTATGAAATTTAAAATAAAAATTGTCAAAAGCAAGGTACATGAAGAGTCAGTTCGGATTGATATGCATATGAAAATGGCTGCCAATTTATTACTGACTAAAAACGAGACACGCATGTTTCGGGTGCAATTGACTATTCCGTCCAGGGAGATGGCGAACCCCTAGAGTCCATTTATTCACATGTTTTGTTACCCTTGGGGGTAAACGTCATGGTCATACGCCATGAATTGGGGAAATGGCTTTACATGTCCCAAAATAGAAAAACAATACATATTTTCACCGTCAAATGCACACCAGAAATCATATCATTATATATAATTGTATATTTTTGAGCCGAGAATGCAAAGAAGGCAAATATCCCATTTTGGAGCCCAATATTGAGGGTGGTCCATAAAAGTTATGGTGCAAAATCAATTTCGGTATTGCAAAGTGTGTAATTTTGTTGCTGTGTGATCTTTTAACTCAAATTTGTATATGGCAGACACCGCAGGCTTCAAAAGATGGTCGGCAAGATGGTAACTTTAAATCAAACTTATTTTGCCTAACCGATATACACCGTGCTCAAAAATACTTAGTGACAAAATTATTTTAAAAAATAACAATTCCATCAATAATTTAATATTTAGAAGATTTGTTTTTCTCTGATTCAAACTTAAACAAAAGAAAGTGAATTGTGTTGATTTTAACCCGAAAAGCATATGTTATTTATTTTTAGGCTTACCAAAAGTGTTCAACATGGCCTTCGTTTACATTTTAATTACATTGTATGTGTGTTATACATTCAAATTATACATTCCATTAACCCTTTTTGAGAAATGTATAGGCCCTACAGATAGAGAAACACCAGCTTATATTAACGTAAATAATTTCCAAAAATCTATTTGGTTCAAAAGAAGACAACTATGATTATAACATTATTTTATTTTCAATATTAAATTATTAAAATTATTATATTAAATTTCATTTATCTTGTTTATGAATGATCACGATTATTAGCCCGTTTTACAGATAAAAGTTGATTTTTCATCAACCTTCTTATCAATTCTCTGCGATTTTTCTGTACTTAAAAGTGAAGATGGTGATATTTTAAGGGATATATGTTCGTCAAATCAGAGAAAAATTGCTTTGTTATATATTCCACCATCGCTTCAATGCTATAGAAATGACAAATATTGTGATACGTGGAAATAATTAGCAGTATATGTACAGCGTTTGGTCATTTTGGGAGCTACAGTTCTTTTTTTTTCGCAAAAAATTGTAAGCGATACTAACTACGACCCATATGAAGTTACAACTTTTCTGTATATTTGACTCGAGCTGATCCGCTCAGACCAATATCAGCAATAATGTAACTGAGATGAGGCAAAAATAAGATGATATCAATAGAAAACATTAAAAATTTACTTTAGTAACCCGATCAGATCCACTAAGACCAATGTCAGCAATAATGTAACTGAAATAAGGCAAAAATAAGATGATAAAAACAATAGAAAACATAAGAAATTTAATTTAGTGACCTGATTAGATCAGATCCACTAAGACCAATGTCAGCAATAATGAAACTGAAATAAGGCAAAAATAAGATGATAAAAACAATAGGAACACAAGAAATTTAATTTAGTGACCTGATTATATCAGATCCACTAAGACCAATGTCAGCAATAATGAAACTGAAATAAGACAAAAATAAGACGATAAAAACAATAGGAACATAAGAAATTTACTTTAGTGACCTGATTAAATCAGATCCACTAAGACAAATGTCAGCAATAATGTAACTGAAATAAGGCAAAAATAAGATGATAAAAACAATAGGAACATAAGAAATTTACTTTAGTGACCTGATTAGATCAGATCCACTAAGACAAATGTCAGCAATAATGTAACTAAAATAAGGCAAAAATAAGATGATAAAAACAATAGGAACATAAGAAATTTACTTTAGTGACCTGATTAGATCAGATCCACTCAGACCAATGTCACTAATAATGAAACTGAAATATATACAACTGAAAAACAAGTCTCCCCCAAGACCCCCCCCCCCTTAGGCAAAGTGTTAACCACCAACCTCGACCCTATTAAAACTTTTTCTTAAGTAGCAACTTAGTCCGGACTTGTGATTTTTGAAGAAATAACGAAACAATAAATACCTAGCCTGAATCTGGGGTAAACTAACTCCGAATAATATTTGCTCAAAATAACTCGCACACGCACAGTCCTAATTTCCTGACTGACAAATAGCTTTAAAGAAATGTAATTATTATGAAATTTAAAATAACAAGACTAGTCCTAAAAAGGACAATCTTCTCTTCCTCTTTCATTTAGTGCACAATTTGTGAAATGAAACAACAAATTGAGTTTTTGTAACACTATATTTTAATAAAATACTATGCAAGGCATCAATATAATGATCAACCTTTATTGTGAAACAAAGACATTCAGTTTCAATGTTACTTTTTCTTCGATACTCTGGTATTATTTTGAAGTAGAAATCACATTGCATGGAACCACCAAGCTTCAGTTTACCATACTTCCCTTTTAAAGGGAACTTCTTATCTAGTGCAAAGGCCAATCACTATTGTTTAGTATAACCTGTCATACATTGCTGTACAAAAGTTTGCTTGTTTACCACTCATGAAATATTATAGTCTGCTATGAAATAGTTCCATGCTAGTCAGTGTAAAATAGTACATACAAACAATGTAATTCTGTACCACAATTGTATATTATAACATTGAAGTATTATTTTGGATAGAATTGGGCTATAGAAGTCATTCTCGTTTAATTTGTCAACAAATTTTGCAATCTGACCCAACCAATCAGAAAAACTGTTACATAGCTACCTTTAGGTTAGACTAGTCTCATATAGTGCAAGCAGGGAATGTCACTATCACTAGTGGTGCAAGTAGGGTATGGATATCACTGACCATGGCCATGTATGGAAATATGAGACTCTTGAACTCAACAGACAGTATCAGTAACAGCTGAGAAGGGTAAACAATAGATGGGCTGTGTACACACAATTAAGAACCGAGTACCACTGCATGAGGTTTGTCAATTCATCATGATTAATTTCTCCTGGCGAACAAAAAAAATTGTCAAAAGCAAGGTACATGAAGAGCCAGTTCGGATTGATATGCATATGAAAATGGCTGCCAATTTATTGGTGACTAAAAACGAGACACACATGTTTCGGGTGCAGTTGACTATTCCGTCCAGGGAGATGGCGAACCCCTAGAGTCCATTTATTCACATGTTTTGTTACCCTTGGGGGTAAACGTCATGGGCATACGCCATGAATTGAATTGGGGTAATGGCTTTACATGTCCCAAAATAGAAAAACAGTACATATTTTCACCGTCAAATGCACACCAGAAATCATATCATTATATATAATTGTAAATTTTAGAGCTGAGAATGCAAGGAAGATAAATGTCCCATTTTGGAGCCCAATATCGAGGGTGGTCCATAAAAGTTATGGTGCAAAAATAAATTTCAGTGTTGCAAAGTGTGTAATTTTGTTGCTGTGTGATCTTGTAATTCAAATTTGTATATCGCAGACACCACAGGCTTCAAAAGATGGTCGGCAAGATGGTAACTTTAAATAACACTTATTTTGCGCAACCGATATACAGCGTGCTCAAAAATATTTATTGACAAAATAAATAACAATTCCACCAACAATTTAATATTTAGAAGATCTGTTAGTTTCTGATTCCAACTTAAACAAAAAGAAAGTGAATTGTGTTGATATTAACCCGAAAAGCGTATGTTATTTATTTTCAGGCTTACCAAAAGTGTTCAACATTGTTTACATTCAATAAATTACATTGCAGGTGTGTTATATATACATTCAAATCATTTAAAATAACAAATTTCAGATCAAATTATTGTTAAAATAATTATATTGTAGGCGATATTTTAAAGAGCCCGAGTGAAAGAATGACCACTGGGAAACCGAATTTCCTAATGCTCGCCACATCCAACCTCCCAGATAAGTAATAATACTAATAAGATTGAACCAAATTTGCAGACACTTAGATTACGAACAAAATGAGACCTACTTTTACTCGGTTACGAAGACAGAGCTCGTTTTGACTTACGAAGGAATTAAGTTAGTTAGAATTAATAAATAGAGAAATTCCAGCTATATTAACGTAAATAATTTTCAAAAATCTATTTGGTTCAAAAGAAGACAACTACGAATATAACATTATTTTCAATATTAAATTATCAAATTATTATATTAAATTTCATTTATCTTGTTTATGAATAATCACGATTTCGATTTGAATTAGCACGTTTTACAGATAAAAGTTGATTTTTCAACAACCTTCTTATCAATTCTCTGCGATTTTTCTGTACTTAAAAGTGAAGATGGTGATATTTAAGGGAATTTGTTCGTCAAAACAGAGAAAAAATTGCTTTGTTATATATTCCACCATCGCTTCAATGCTATAGAAATGGCGAATATTGTGACACGTGGAAATAATTAGCAGTATATGTACAGCGTTTGGGCACTTCTGGAGCTACAGTTCTTTTTTTTCGCAAAAAAAATTGTAAGCGATACTAACTATGGCCCATATGAAGTTACAACTTTTCTGTATATTTGACTCGAGCTGATCCAGCTCGAGCTGAGATACAAGCAAATATAAGATGATAAAAACAATAGGAAATATAAGAAATTTTCTACAGTAACCCGATCAGATCCACTAAGTCCAATGTCAGCAATAATGAAACTGAAATACAGGCAAAATAAGATGATCAAAACAATAGAAAACATAAGAAAATTACTTTAGTGACCTGATTAGATCAGATCAGACCATTGTCAGTAATAAAGAAACTGAAATACAGCCAAAACTAAGATGATGAAAACAATATGAAATACAAGAAATCTATCTTGGTGACTGATCAGATTTACTCTTACATGTTGTGGACAGCATCACCATGGTGGTAACTCAGTTTGTTTTCATAATTGCTGACATCGGTATAGTCTGAGTGGATCAGAGCGGATAATTATAATTACGTGTTCATACTAGCAGGTGCCCCATGTTGAACTGAAAAGGTGAAGAAAATATCACGAGGTTGAATGATAGAAGTATGTGATTGTATTCAAAATGTTGGCTTATTTGTCACTGATTTTCTCAATATCTGGGTAAAATACAATACAATCACGCAAGGCTATGTTCGTGAACACGCAAAACTTTCAGCACTATCCTTCAGAGACTTCTCCAGGCTAGGTTTTTTAAAAACAAAAAATAACGGATACACAATTTGATATAGCAAAGCATTTGATACGAAAATGCAAACAGTTTATCACTGAGCAATAAATTTTAAACTAATAGGCGTAATTGTCACTACAATAGTGATCGACATACTTATTGTGCGGATCTTCAATGTCAAGGCCATAGATACACTAATAGAAATAATGCTGTTTACCAGAGATCCAATCAGGTGAGTTCTATTAGTATTGTTTCGGTACACCTGTCCTTATTCCGGTACACTGTGTGGGTGTGTGTTCAGTGTTGCATTTTACAACTTGTATGGGATCTTTCAAAAGTGTGGAAATACGGTTGCATTAGCTTGTATTCTGAAATGAATTGTTGGGAATATTTTTCTTGGCTAACACGCTAACCAAGAAGCCGTATAATCGTTAAATGCAGAGGATATTTAGAAAAAAAAATCATATTAAAAACAAAAACAAAAAAAAACAACAACATTAATATTGAAGATAATCTTATATAACGTATAGTGCTTTAGTGGGGTTTTAAAGGGCCTTGTAAGGGACCCTGTCAAGGGAACTGAATTGCAAACTTACATAAGGAGTGCCTTACGCGTATAGAATTGTCGCTGACAGAAAGGTCGAACGTTTGAAATCAGATCAAGTGTTTTTAATAAAAAACCACACCAAATACATTGATCTCGTTATAAGAATTAAAAATAATTATATACATCGTTGGTCTAGGTTTTGACCTTTAGTTACAATAGGTACATCCCTATGAGGTTAAGTGGCGTAACTAATGGTCAGAACCCAGACAAAAACTACCTACCCACCTCCCCCTACTTCACCTCCCCCTGTAAAGTGACACATATTGACCAATTTGGCTTGATTTCCAATTAATCCTGTTTTTTGTACTAATTTTATCCCCTTTATTTGATGTTCCCCACAATGGTAATCTGAAATACAGGATGAGTCAGAGAAAAAAAGTAAACCCCAAAGACTCCCCTATATGTTAAAAAGTTTAAGGCCAGCATCTCGTTATGCACGATGTAAAGTGTCCTGAAATCTTCATTTTAAAGAAAAAAAGAATGATCCAATTCCCTATGTACTTAAAAGTTATACGGGTGTTTGAAACACAGAGAGCATTTTACACTCGTCCACGGCATCCCCAGGACGGCCTCTTAAAGGTACGAACAGCTGCTAGCTGTCCCGTCTTTTTTTTTTTTTTTTTTTGGTTTCAGTGCTCCATTCCGAACCAAGACGTTGTTTCAAGATGGTGCGCTGCCTCATCGTTCCTCATTTCTACCAATGAAGGGACTATAAGAAAATACCACACACGTTGATGGAGTTGTAATCCCCAACCTCTCATTAATGGAAAATCAACATCTTGGTCAGAAATCAGAATGGAACAATGGAACCAAATGAAATCTGGACAGCTGTTCATACATTTAAGATGCTGTCCCGGGGATACCGTGGACAGAGTGTAAAATATGTCTCTGTTTTCAAACCAGCCCAAAACTTTTGAAGTACACAAGGGATTGGAATCATTCTACTTTTTGAAATGGCGTATTAATGGAGGACTTTTTTACGTCATTGCTTGAATTTAAGATGCTGCCACTTCAACTTTTCACAATATAGGGGCGCGTCTTTTGGTTTCCTTTTGAACTTCACCATGTACCTATTTCAAACAAATAGCAAGGGTGCTAATTAAAGGTTGCTATTTAAATACGAATCTTGACCTTGACTCTGTTAAAATCTTATTCCATTCTCAGCATAGGAAAAATAATGCATTCTAGGCAAATAAACAAAAAAATAAAAACAAAAACAAAACAAACAAACAAAACAAACGCAGCGTCTGAGAGACCGATTCTGTACAGAAACTTTATACCATGGCTGCAATATGTTTTGTATGGCAACAAAAGCCTAGTCTCGACATGGCCAAGGATTGAACCCTCACATCAATATCCACCTCATGGAAATATGCAAAGAACCTCTCACTTAATTTGAAAGCGATTATAATTGAATACAATACCGCCATAAATCTAAAAGCAAGTGATGGCGTGCTTACACGTGTCAGTAACCGAACCGGAGTTGTAAAGACTTTGAACGGCCTCTTGTCTTGTTGCTTAGTAGAATATTTAATAAAGGTACGAATTTTGTCTGCATTTTTTCGGGAAAATTGTATATAATCTGGTCCATTTCTTATGAATCTCTTGTCGCCAGACGGACCTTGTGGAATATATACACAGACATATTTGGCCAGGGGCATTCTATTTTCATTGCAAACAGACTATCCATCGACCTGATGTGAACTCTTTTATCCCGTAAGCCCGATATCCTGAGTACCACTTTAGCCAGTTCCTCTAAGGTCAAAGAAAAGTCTAAGATATCTAACATCTTATTATTCCTTAAGAATAGTTAGGACTTAAAATACCGCAATATTACTCATGTATTTGTTTCCCGTGGCAGAAGCAGGAAAGAATGGTATTCGAATTTGTTTTATGGTTCCCTGTTTGTTAATAAAACAATATGTTTGATTGGTTTTTAGTGAAGATTTAGTGTGTTGATATTGGACAATACTATATAACGTTTTGGGTTTTAGACACCTTTCTCAGTTGTACACACCATTTTGGGTTTTAGACACCTTTCTCAGTTGTACACACCTTTCGGGGTATTTAGACACCTTTTTCACTGTAATAGACACCCTTTTCCACTCTACAGCACCTTGCTCTTTCTGACACCTTTTTGGATCACCAATGGCCGCCCCATACATCCCTACTCAATATAAGTTTAAATAACTCAGATGATGAAGAAACAATTTGAAGGACCTATTACCAAGATAAATTAAACACACTAAAGTCCATTCACGATAAGATGGCACATGACCTTTGATTACATTGCATTAACACAGTAAGAGACCAAGGTCATAATACAATCCTTAGGTAAACCTACTATAGTAAACTATAGTGTATTTTGCTTGCAACGTCTTCTTTGACAAAATGTTTAGAATCTAAGTAACAAAAGAACGTACTCATGTTCTACCAGTCCCAGCCTATTATAATTTCCATAGTAATTAGATATCACCCTTGCAGCACTGGCCTTACAATCCTGAGCAATGGACTTGCAATTCAGAGGTCGCCGCTTCGAATCCCACTTCATCCAACATGTCTTTGGTCGGGTTTTTTGGTATATAGTATTTATTATATATTGTAGTTTTTTTTTAAATTTTCCTATGATATCGTAATCTTGTACACTAAAATGTAATCGGATATTATATCTGGGTCAAGTGACCTTATTTTTCCTTCAAGTGGGTCGCCCTTTTGCAGAGAAGCAACAACAATAACAACAACGCGGGCCTCTAGGTCTTTTCTTGCATTAAAACTTAATATAGTATGTGAGTAGACACAGGAAATTATTTTCGAGTGCACCTGAACTTAAATATGTCAATATTGAAAAACATAGCAGTCATTGTAAACATTTACCAAATTCTTGCACTTTACTCCTGGTTACAATAGATAGTATTCAATTAGTCATCCCAGCGTTTACTATTATATCTATTCCAATGAGTTATTATGTCATTACATCTCAATGTTATCATTTATAAACAAAAATTATATTATTTATTTAGTTATTTTTGAAGTAATACTTATTTTCGTAAACAATATATTCGCTTTGGAAAAACATCCAACTTGCTTTTAAGCCCAATATTGTCCCATAACTACATACACAACAATTGCTGAACTTTGACATACTTAATTTTTATTAATAACAGAAAATACGGTTTTGTACCAACAAACCAACAATGACAATAATTAATAGTCGAAATTCCTCATCAAAAGAGTGAAAATTCACTTCATAAGAGTGAAATTTCAGACGGTAAGGTTTTCCTATACATAAATCATTCTTTAAATAAGATTAATCAGTGCATATAGGCAATCATTAGCGACTATCAATTTCACTCTTTCAGAGTAATTTCCCCTATTTTTTAGTGAGTTTCACTCTTTTTGGAGTGATTTTCACCCTTTAAAATTTCAAATATCTGCTAGATTTTAAGCTACACCTCAGTCCCGCTTACATAATTCCTATATGAAAATGACTATTTTGTTTGAAGTGTGTAGTTTAGAACCTTTTGTCCAAGAACCCTCGTAACTTTGAGGAGTCTTGGTCCAAAATGTTCTAATCTCTTCTTAAAGGTTTTATAAAGGATTTGCAAAGCTGACAACTGTTTTTCAAAGAGACCAAAATAGTGCTTTAGAGCTTACAAAATGTTTTTGTTTCCTTATTCTTCAAGCCATTTTTAAGAAAGGCTCTGTATAAAGGACAAAAAGCTTCTACGTTTAACCTTCATTTCTTAGAGTGAATGGTAAATGGGATAAGCAAAATTAAGAGGAGTTACTGGGTTTAAAGCAAAAAAGTAAGAGCATATAGAGTGGGCGTGCGTGCATGCGTGCTACAGGTTTCCTTTCGCACAAACTTCTCCAAAAATACACTTCAAAAATAATATTCAATTAGGATGACGTGCATTTACCGTCAAGTCGGCCTTAGTTCTTCCTTCCCCCAGTGTCTCTTCCGTGTTTTATTTTTATTACACCTTTTCTCAATATCCCCAACAAATCAGTAAAGTTTCCTCCAAGATCAGTGACAAAACGCATGGTAACAAATGTAGCTGACCGAATAAAACACCGCTTCGATGTAGTTCTCGGCCGTCGGAGTGTGTAAATAGGGGAGCGGCGTAAACTATCATCAGATTTAGAGCTTGACTTGACATGCTTTATTTAGTCATTCCTCCCTAGGTGCTTCCCAACTTCTTCAATTTAGTTCTCTTCATTGTAAAAAGTATGTAGTTGGGTTTTGTAACAGTTTTTAAACGCTTCAACAAAACAACAAAATCATAAATACCAACTTTTTTGTCAAAAGGTGGGTATTTCGCGCGTTAAAATACTCAAATTATTATTATTTTCCCGGGAGTACTCTCTTAGCCCATCGCTCTTATAAATCACTAAATATTTAAATTCAGCATCGTTTTCCATTTTTAAATGGTTGATATGTATGAGACCCTCATACTGAACCTAATCTTCACTGATCTTACGCGTATACTCAGCAATATATTAGGAATTTCTGTCGATAAATCGGACGGAAGTTACATCACAGTGGCCAATACGACACTGCAATTCAATCATTTACTTTATACAACACCAAAACGTACAATTAAAATCAACTAAAATTTTAAAAACATTCTTTTCGGTAATACAGTTTGTTTAAAAAAATGGTACAATCAGAAAATTACTTTGTTTGCTTAAACATGAAATCGCAAATTAAATTATTGATGTTTAAAGAGTAAGGTCTAGGCTTTCTAATGCTTTTTATTTCATCTCATTTGCTGATTACAATCTTGAGATACACTCAAATAACTACAATAAGTTCCACCCACTTAGAGGCAAATGTACAACTCATTAAACACGCGCATTTGATCAAAGTGTGGTTGTGATCATCTTCTTCTCAGATATCAAAATGTTACGAGTTTTATTTCCGTTTTCGAGGACAATTTTGATAATTTCTGTTGATGATATGATGATATGGAGTACAGATTCTTGCAAGATGCATCTTAATAATGCCCTTGCACCCTTGTTGCGTTTCGTGGTATTTAACCTCTTCAAACGAGTTGAGGCAATTGAATTATGGTGATGACTTTTACCATGTAGAAGTCTGCATTACAGATTTCAAGTCTCTTCTTCAAGGTCACTGATGATATCATGCAACTCCTTTTTTTTACCTTTTTGGGTTTCTTTATGAAGTGTATTCCCTTCTTTGAATTCGGAATCCATTTTGATAACAGTTGTATTTGCGTAATTGCTGTTTGGGTCATTGAAACGTATACATCATCATCATCATCATCATCCAGCATTTTACATCTGGATTTTGATCTTGCCCCTCTTGACCGAGATGTTGTCTTTATGTACACTGTAATTTCATCTCTCCAACACCTTTTTCTGTCTTCCTCTCCTACTTTTCCATTTTCGTGGCTGTCATTCTGTAAGTCTGTTCGTCCACCTATTGTCTTGTGTTGGATACATGCCCTGCCCATCTCCATTTTCATTCTGTTTTTCTTCTGGATAATGGCTGTTATCCACTTATGTTATTTGCATAATTGTGTGGCGAACTCTGTCTCTTAACGTGAGATGAAGCATTTTTCTTTTCATTGCTCTTTGGGTTGTAATTAATTTATGTTCCATTTTCTTAGTTGTTGACCATGTCTCAGCTCCATAAAGCATGGTTGTCAGAACACATTGATCATACACTCTCGTCCTTAGGAACATTTGGACGTTCTTATCAGTCAACAATTTTTTGTGCATTCCAAAGAATCTCCAACCTGCCTTTATTCGGGTGAGGACCTCCTCCGCTGTGTTGGTGTCCATTTTGTTTATCCCAGGTATTTATAGCTTCCAACTTTCTCGATTGGATGATCCTCTACTGTAATTATGCCCTTTGTCTCATATTTGGTCATGGTTTTACCTATCTGTAATTCAATCTGTTTACTTCCTCTATTTAAGCTATTCAGCTGAATTTCCAGATCCTTTAAAGAGGTAGTTGTCAAAGCGACATCTCTAACACAAATCTGCAAATCTAGGTCTGTGAACATCTCTCCATCAATGTTGATTCCATTTTCTCATGGGCGTAAATCCCTGGGGGATATATCCCCCCAATATTTTGATGAGGGGGGATGGTCAATACGATCATCCCCCCAATGTTGATGCCCATTCATGTGTTTTTGACCCAAAATAACCTCATATTTTACCATAATAGTTTAAAAGTGGTAATTTTCCGCGCGCTTCGCGCGCATTTTTTTCTAATTACAATTATATTTCATGATTTTAGCTTCTAAATGGCTACATTTTTAGCGCGCTTCGCGCGCACATGTGCTAGTAATGGAACTTTTCAGCAAACCCCATTTCATTCATAAATTTTCATCAACCCCATCCCCCCAATGTCAAAAAGAAATTTACGCCACTGCATTTTCTTGTAGGTTGGATTTGAATATTTCTTCTACTGCTGCCGTGAATATCTTCGAAGATAATGTATCTCCCTGCCTAACACCTCTTTCTATTTTCACCTCTTTGGAGACATCATTATCTATATGTATATTCTAGCTATCATGGTGTCAGTATAAATGTCATAATTATGGCTATATATCTTTCCTGTACTTCAGTCTTTCTCAGTGCTTCAAACATATCTTCATATTCTATTATTTTAACACATTCGTGCGATTTACTGCAGCATCGAATTTTTGTCCTACTGGAGTAAATCGCGAAATGCACCTTTAACTGGAGTGTATATATTTGTTTTGATTTTTCACATTTAAAGGTGCAACGAGAGATTTCAATAACATATGTTCCTAAAATGTGAAAAATATACCCATGTGAAAGGATTAAGTTAATTTCTTTGGTACAAAAATTGTGAAATTTCTAAAAAATAATACTAAATTTAGCCTTTGTTTTATATTGAAATTAACAAATCAAAATCGCCTTTTGTTTTCACTTTCAAGGCACTTCTGTCGCCAACTACAAGGTAAACAATGAAATCACTACGTATGACACAATATATGGATGCCCCAAATCTCTCGCTGCATCTTTAACTTATAATGTTGATCTGTTTCTGGTTGAAATTGCTAATAAGCTATAATTATATTCAATGGGTGGTCTAATTGTTGGGACACAGTTTGCTTTACCCCTCTCTTCAATCGTAAGGGTTGCTTGCCCCATTGCCCTTAAGTTTTCTCCCATAAACTACCTAATTATACACTTTGAAGTTATAGAAAGAGATGACACCGCTCTCAAAATAAAAGATTCTTTCAGAATCAATTATCATGAAACACCTGACTACTGAGTTACTCCAAAATATTCTTCTCCAACAAAATAGATACGCCATCGGCCATGTATCTATTTGAAGAATTCGTTAACGAGCCTCTTGTCACATTTCAATGTGTCCATCTGTTAAATAAGCTGTAAGCAAATTCCGGAGCTAATCAGGCGATGACGGCTGTTAAGATTTTACTTGCATGATAAAAGATTGCTGTCAGAGAAACGTGTTATCACTCAACCCTTTATTATCGTGATTCTACTCATTAGTGGAGGAAGGAATATTGCCTAAGCCCAGTCTCGCATCCTTCTAACCACCTCAACTATGCTGAATTATCGATGGCTCAAAAAGATTCAGGACGAGATCCATTATTTTGGAAGGGATGGCCACTGACCATTAGAGCACTTGCACGGAAGGTCAAAAGGTTAACTTGACCAGACTTGTCTTCTGCAGCATGCAAGGAATGCAAAAGATTCACCTGCAGAAATATCTGAAATATTCAGGTGAACCAGGTGCAAGAACCCGAGCAAAGAAAAGTCAAAACAACGACATCAGCAACGACAACAATAATCAACATATCTAATACCCTGACCTAATACTTAACCTCTATAAGAGTGCCAGGAGTGTACAATCGTTGGAGTAAACCCCAAACTCATTGTAACATCGTGTAAGCAGCCAAATTTATGACCAACGAATACGCACTTATCCGTGGTGTTAAAGAGAACACATTTTGAGGTTCCTGGGCATTTGAAGCTTTAGCTCTAAATCAGCGCCACTACGTCAAGTCCAAGAAGATCCAATCAAGTTCGTGGTCCTAACCGTCCTTGTGGGTAATTGAAGCTCAATCCGGGGATACTGGTTTTCAAAGGCGGAAATCATGGTTATATACCCACGCATAACTTTTGACAAGGTGGATGGCCCATGTAATCAGTGTCAGAAATATTCTAGAAATAGAATAGAAATATTCTTACATTTTATCACTCAAACCACTCTATACGCGCTTTAATAAAAATCAATGTCTTATTTCTTTTACCTTGCAATCCATTTAGCCCCCTCTCGAGACGTCTTCCAACTCAAGGGAATCTCACAACACAAAATTTGAATGTATAGTGATGGTGCATGGTGTCATAGTCTCATGCACCTCGTCAACTTTCTGCAAAGGAAACTGTTCTTGACACTCTCTCCAATCCTAGATTATTACGCCATATTCAGTCAATTAGCCGTCGTGAATTACGTCTAAAGCTTTGGAATATAAGGTTATTATGACGCATACTCCTAATATTAGCTCATTGGAAATGGCTTTATAAAAATGTGCTAAGTAGTACCTTACTCCTCTTCACACATTGCCAACCAATTGCGCTGCGGAAATCATGGAAAGTAGGTCTTTAGCTGTTGTGAACTTAAAACTCACATTTAGTTCTCTTTTTATTATACCGGTACCTTACCTCGGAGTTTTTACCTCGATGGTGTCAAACATAAACCATGGACAGCTTTCATTGGCAATGTATACGCGTTAGATTCCTGTCCGGTATTTATGCAATAAAAATACAGGGCGTTCCAGAATAATTAGCACTCATCGATTCTCAAAATGTTATATTTTTTTTCACCATGCAAATCAACAACATTAGGTTATAGTTGGTTTGATACCCAATTTACCATACTAAAACCCTCCATAAGAATTTTTTGAATCATGAAAATTGGACTAACCAAAGGAAAATACACTCATTTATGTTAGAGATGCTGCTTTCATCCTTCGGGCAAAGTGAAAAAAATGCATGTTGTGATAACAACTTCGACTTACCAAGTATTTTTTGCAAGATATTGATACGGAGATTAAGCACCTGATACTTATGATCAGTTTGGTACCAATAGATAGCTACTGTCATTTTCTTTTCCATTGATACCAAAATAAGTACCAGCATACCCTGTATGGCATCACACTGACGTCATAAAGACCGTGAAGCAGCAACATTTTTCCATTTTCGAAGACACAGAGCTGCACAAGATTCAATTTGCACCAAAATATTAGGAATATCAGTTTTCAATGTGAGTTTTTATGTACGGGCTGTTTTAGTGCCCTACTATGCAGAAAAGTAGCAAAAGAGTACATAATAATGCTTTTTGAGGCAACCACTGACTTTGGTTGCCTAGCAGACTTTGTGACATCATTTCGGTAAGTCAGGACATAATCGGTACTCCTGTTCCCTCGAAGGAAGAGGAGGACCATAACCATCTAGCGGTTCAAATTCTACTGTATTGGGTCGTCAACAGGAATTCCCTGGAGGTTTAAGGAGCATGTTACAAACGGCTTGGTAAGAACGTAGGGTAGATAACATTGCATTTTTTTTCCACTTCGCCCAAGGAGAAACTCAGCATCTCTACACAATAGGCTGTATTGGTCACTTTGATTACTCTAATTTTATGATTCAAAATTCTTCTTTTATATGGTATAAACTACCAAGTCACCTAATGTTCTTGATTTGTATGGTGGAAAAATATAACATTTTAGGATCGATGATTACTATTATTCTGGGACGCCCTGTATTTCATTGCATAATACTGGTATGAATGTACGCGTATTAATGCCAATGGAAGGCCTTGTTTGTCCCCTACAGCCTGCGGGCCTTATTCCATATTTCCCCCTTTATTAGTTGTACATCAAAATACCAACAAATGCATCAGATACATTGTACATTACTATCAAATATCATGAACATTTGAGACCATTTTGAACATTACTTGAATGCCCTATCTAGATATAGCAAACTATCATATACCTTTTGTAATCAGCAGAACCAGACTGAGATGTATTTCAAAAGACTAAGCACTAACTAACATTTTTTAAATTGTTTCCCTGTACATACTTTACTACATACTGCCCAATCTTCCCTTCTCAAACTGCTCAGGATGACAAACTGGTGTCATCCTAATTGGATTTAGTACATTTTTGGGCTACAAGAATGACAAGAACTTTGGTGCAGGTCGAACTTGACAATGGAATCATAGATAAACTCAATACTTTTTAACTTTTGCTTTCCTACCTTATCGCGCAATTCATGTCACAAGTTTGTTTACCATAGCAACGCGTTTATTTGGCGGAATATTACAGTTGCGCCCTCATTAGAATTGTCCATCTTATGTCAAACGTGAAACTTGGCCGTGGGCTTCGGAACTGGACGATAGGTTCAAAATTCTAGTGTCGCGGTCGCGATCACGGTCGAGGTTTTGTATTGGTCGGGTGGACCGACTGGACTCTAATTTTATTTTTATCGCTTCATTTTAAGTTAAGGCGAAGTTATAAGTTTTCATCAGTTTCAGTTTATTTAGGGCACGAATTATATTGTTTCAAGCCTGGATCGGAGGTCTCGGTAATATACTATTCATATCAGTATAGCTTCATGCATGAGACTTCAGGGAGGAATGGCTGTTTTCACAGCCTTGCATAACTTTTTAATATGGACATGTCCTTATTGATAATCGTCAGGTGAAGTTACGCATCCACTTTCAAAGAAGAACTTGACACTCTACTATCAAAACAAACCTCTACTTTTGTGCATTAAGTTGCGGAATTTCTTTTGGCTTTTTTGTTCTTATATACATGTCTAATTTAATTATTTTTTGCGTACTGAAATTGACATTGCTGCTGCACCGTAACCCTTATTTCATGATCGCAAGTGGAATTGATCAATTGCGTTTTAAAACACAAAAGACAACAAACAAATAAACAAACAACTTTCAATCAAACATCCGCCTTCCCGAACCGCTGTGCCTACCCATCGGCGACACTGATGGTAACATTTTGGAAGACTACCAGTTTTGGTCATGGGACGGCGGGCTAAAGTGCCCCATATCTGAGTTTGGCATCGTGTTTACAACCGGGGTTTTACAATTGTCGGGCTTGTATGATTATGAACATTGGTAATGAGAGTGTTAAGCGACAGAGGGCGACAGACAGCTAGCTTTTGTAAATCAAATCATGAGGCATGTTTTTCCAACTCATCTTATGGATAGGGGTTGTTGCACACTAACCAAAAAAATCTTAATCAAACATCCAAGGGTGGAGTTTCATTTTTTGTGTCGCCTGCCCTAATGCTTGCACCTCTCCTGTTCAACATCTATACCAACCTGGGAGTGCGGCTGTGCGGGAACCTGTCGTTTTGTTTATGCAGACGATCTTGGAATTAGCATACAAGATGCAGACTTCACAGATGTGTTGAAGAGAGACCCTCCAAAGCTTTGGATGAACTCACTCCTTACGAGTGCAAGTGATGGATTCATCACGATTACCCAAAGTCTTTTTCCGGCTTTTTTACGCCGTGCTAGGACAATGTTTTACAAAACATTATAATTATCAAATAAATCTTGTGAAAAACAGGAAAGATAAAGGGGAAACCTAAAACTACAAACAAAATAGGACAAATATGGAGAAGAAAAGCAAAGAAATAAACCGAGAAACGATATTGGAAACTTTTGGACGCGGAAAGAAGTACTAACTAAACATGCTAAAAGTTATCACATGCATGCACAATGAAAGCTAGTATTCCAATGCAATGCAAGTTACCAGGTATTCCAATCTTGTATTATTTCTATATTAAATGGCGTAGTTTCCCGCCGAACACCTATGCAAAGACCCATGTCAAGTACTTTCCTGAAATAACTCCACAGCTAATCCATAGCTATCCTGTTATTGTACATTTGTCATGCGTTATTATTTCTTGTACTATGACTTAGCTTTATTTTTTACAAGTTGTGCAGTATGCGACGTAGTGTTATAGATATGACAAATATACCAAAATGTCCCGGGATATAGGAATGACAGGAGTACATGGAATTTAAGGTATACTTGGAATGGGTTCGGTATATACAAATATATACTATAGATAATACATCTTAGAAGCTTTGACACCTTTGATAGTTAGTATGGACCCTCTATATCAATGCTATATAGGTAGTAAGTGGTCTCAAATTGTGGTGTCACTTTTTCAATAGGGGGGCCAATTTAAGGTTACCCAGGGGTCAAACTTTTAAAATGCTCCAAATATTTTGAAAAGTTTGTCATAATTGTCCGTCTAGTCATAAGAATTCCAAAGATGTATAAATTGTACCATCTATGACCATTGGTTTTGGAGTTATAGGGTAAAAATGGCCAAAATTGTAAAAAGGTCAATTTCTATTTGTACGTGGGCCAAAATCAGAAGTTGCTACTGTACAAATTGAGATTGACTTCTGTACAAATTGAGATTGACCTTTTTTTTTTACTATTTTGTTCCTTTTTACCCGGCTCCAAAACCAATGGTCGAAAGTGGTACAAACTATACATTTTTGGGATCCTTATGACTAGACGGACAATATGGCAAATTTGTCAATATGTTTGGAGTAGTTTAAAAGTTTCACCCCTGTGTAACCCTAAATTGAGACAGACCACTAACAAAACCTTGCATTGCAGTTGTACAGGGGGCAAATTTTAAAGTTTCTCATAGTGTAGGGGGGCACAGGAGGTCACCTCCATTGGCATCAGGTGGGGCTGATCTGGTTTTCCCTTCTACTTTGTTACGCAAGCATTTGAGACACTCAAAACTATATTCCTTATTTTAATCCTATGACCTCCACCAATAATTTGCACCATTTTTAAAATCTAAATCGGAGCAACTTTAAAATTTTGACCCCTGTACTACTGAAATTGGCCCTTTTTTATTGATTTTTGCTGTTTTTAGCCTATAACTCTGAAACTTTAGGCTAGCCATATTACAAACTATACACTGAAAACACAAACTAGTCATGCAGTTGCATGACTAACTTTAAACTAGTCAGAGAGGCTAGTCATGCAGGACTGACTCACATGACGTTAGTCAACCCCAACTGCCAAGCTAGTCAAGACTGCATTGCTAGCTTATATGTTGCAAAAACTAGTCAGGCCTGTATGACTAACGTGTAATGAGGTGCATGACTAGTTTGTTCATCATATGGATTGACTAACTTGTTCCATGATCTCCACCTCTTCCAGCTTGTTAGTCATGCAAGTTAGTCATAACAGCTTGACTAGTTTGACCATGCTAGTCAAACCTGCATGACTAGCTTTGAATTGCATGACTAACGTTATGAAGTCAAAATGGGCACCATCTGGACTAACTTAAAGTTAGTAATAAACTAGTCATGCAACTAGCCTACGTTAGTCATGCATGTATGACTAACCTCCAAGCTGAGTCAAGCTGGTTAGTCAAGCGTGCATGACTAATGTTGATGCTAGTCATGCAAGTTAGTCCTGCATGCAGGACTAGGTAATGCTAGTCACATATGTTAGTCATGCCTGTTTGACTAGCTTTATGTTAGTCAAAACGGGCACCATCTGGACTAACTTAAAGTTAGTCATGCTGACCAATTTAGGTTTTCAGTGTACCTTTTCTGAATCCTTATGGTTAGACACATAACATGGTACATTTTTCAACACGATTGGAACAATTTAAAAGTTTGACCCCTGTACAATCTTTGTCCTGGCCACCTCTATTTGCAGCATTTAAGACTCGCGTTTCAGGGGTTCCTGTCAGGCTGTCTACATATTTAATCACTCAAACCTTTTGTACTTACCGGACCGCCGTAATACAAATACTAGCTCCCAGGCTAATAGGCATATACTTAGATCGGCTGCCATCCTCTTTAAAGTGTTCTTTCGAGCTTGCAGAAAGTTTATGATATTATTTTCTATTTTGTAGCTTTGTGGAAAATCCTACAGACCAAGAATGCAAATAGGACCTTCTTCTAGAGTCGAACAGTGGACTCAAATTTAAACCACTTTCATCTCATGATTCTTGGTCGAAATCTAATGCGAAAATTGTCTAAATTTCAACCCCAAATGCTAGTTGGCTATTTAAAAAAAATAGAAAATTTTAAAATTGTGATTTATTTTTACATCGAAATAGGTTGTGGGTGGCTTCAGTACCAGATATGATCTTTAATGAGATGTTTACATTGTGAGTAATGAATAATTTGCTTAGTAGAAAAATATTAAACATCATATGTCTAAAAGCATATTACAGCAGAATAAAGAAATCTTTAATATTTCTTTCAGTGTTGAGTTATAGCGTCCTTCTGTTTGTCAACCATTATGTTTTGGTGAGAGGAGGTCAGTTTTAGAGTTTTTCATAGTTTCTGGGACAGTATCAGCCATCAGACGGCAATCAAGCTTATATGCAATTAACCCCAACCCGGTAAGTATGAAAAATTTTTCACTCTCCAAAAGATTGAAATTCGTAAGATTTACTCACTCCAAAAGAGTGAAAAATAAAAATTCACTCCAAAGAGCAAGGAATTGCTATAAAATACCGTGACCACTTCCAAAACCGTTAATTTCATGAAAAATTGCTTACATTACAGTTATTCTCACTGTAGAAGCAATCCTCGGCCAACCGAGTGCAATTTCACGTCTTTAGATTGAATTTTACGCATTCGTTCGTTCGCTCTTTTGGGAGGTTGAATTTTTTCTCTCTCTTTTTCATAAAAGACGATAAAGTAAGACATTTAGAAAGAGCCACTTTATGATGTAATAAAAACACCACCCGAAAATGGTGTTTGCTTTCTGAATGTAAAAAGTGAAATCCGTACAATTTATTTAAAAAAGATTGAAAATTAACACCAAAGGTGCATGTGACGACTATTGCAAAGAGTGAAAAATTATTAAAAGGAGAGTGCAATTGCACTATACTGTGCGTGACCAATTAAAGAGTGATCACTGTTAATTTTGGTAATCCTTAAAGCAGTGGCGTAAATTTCTTGTCGACATTGGGGGGGATGGGGGATGATGAAAATTTTTGAATGAACCGGAGTTTGCTGAATTTTGCCATTTAGAAGCTAAAATCGCTAAATGTAATTGTAATTAAAACAAAATGCGCGCGAAGCGCGCTAAAATTTGCCGTTTTTAAACTATTATGTTAAAATATGAGGTTATTTTTGGCCAAAAACACATGAACGACGCGGGGCATGAACATGGGGGGGGGGGATGATCGTATTGACCATCCACATCTCCCTCCCTCCCAATCCCAAAACCCGTCCCCCCCCCCTCAATCAAAATATGGGTGGGGGGGGTATATCCCCCATCCCCCCCCCCCCCCCCGATTTACGCCTCTGGACTTAAAGCTTTCCTGAATTTGGCTCGCAAAACCTACTGCATCTTTTTAAAAATAAACCTGTAAAAAAACGTCATTTGAACTGGCAGCTGGGACTCACTACAATGCAGAACGTAACAGAACTGAGCCGTAAAATAAAACCATTGCAGGGACGTAAAATAACTGCGTAAAATCTCATCTTCACCGTTATTGTTGGTTTTGTGACTTGTTTAAACAATATTAAGAATTAAAACGTTATTACCATCCTCTGACCAAATTTTCACGTTGTAGCTATATGGCATACAAAGTTGTTATTTACGTTACCCCCACGTGGTTGTAAAAACAGTTGTATTCAGGCAAAACAGATTTTAAGAAAAAAAGGCAATAAACTAAGGGAAAACGTGATGAATTAAAGATTTAATCCAGTTTATACACTTTGTTTTATATGGTAATGTACATATTCTAATGTAATCAATTACTTAATCATCATATGAATAAACTTAACACATGTACCTTACATAGATTCGAACCAGGGCCTTAAGATTACAAGTCCTAAACCTTATCCACTACACTACATGACTTTACTGATAGCAGTTGCTATAAAATTAAATATATATATATATATGTGTGTGTACTACTTTTTTCAAATTAAACTAAATATAATACAAAAAGGAGGAAAAGAGTTTTTTTAAACTATTTTTAAAAATGATAGGGAAAATAAGATTTTGCTTTTTTAATGACGCTACTTACGACGTTATTTAACACATTTTATAGGTAAAACGATTTTCATAGTCCGTATTCTTACATTAAAAAGAAGAAAGTTACAAAAGAACGTAATATTACGGAAAATATAATAACGGTCAGCGTATAAATACTACCTTTTTCAAAATGTGTAGTATTATTTTTTAGCCACTGTTTATTTACATTTTTCTGGTTCCAAATTGTAATTTTACGTTAGGTATAGGTAAGAAAGCGTGAAGATTATTGAATAATTGGGGTTTACCGTCATTTAAAAGGTAAAGTCTGGTAAAATTAGGAACATTTTTAACAGTGTGCGTTTTTCCCCAGTCTTCCGTAAACAAAATGTTTAAAGGTTTTAAACTAAAAAAAGTTCAAGTATCACGCTCAAACGGGGCTGAAACAACTTATCAAAATTTTACAAGTTATAAAGCAGGATATACGAACAACATATTACTGAAGAGTCTTTAAACAGTGTTTTACAGTGTAAACTTTTAAAACGCTTGTTAAAACCGAACGGTTATCCCGTGTTTGGGTAAACTACACACACTGGCCAAAAGTATTGCAACATTCAGAAAACGAAATTCATAATCACCAATTGATTTCAAATTAGACCATGGATTCTTGACCACTCAATACGTATTTAAATTCCAAAGTTGTGTTTTTCATACAGATGTTATTCCCCAAAATCCAAGAGGGTGAAAAAACGTTTGATTTGATTGTCACGTTCCCTAAATATGGCGGATAAAAGGAACAGCAAACGATAACTTGTCGATTTCACTCCAGAAGGACTACAGACACAGACACAAAGAATGGCTTCAAAATAGCCACTTAAATGGATTACACGGGTTCATTAGGGTTTACTTTAAAGTTTATGGGAGAAATCATGGTGGTTGTGTGGAACCGGAAACGGATAAATTCAATTGGAAGACAGTGTTCGTTAGAAAAAATCGAGAAATCAGATCACCCGAATGCAATTTTAATGATAAATCACGTGGTTACGTAACTCATGTCTAATTACGCGTCAGCATTGCATGACAAAACAACACAATGCCAACGGTGCTTTAAAAAGTTGTTTTTTCAGTTATCACGGGACCCTTTCTTGCTTGGCCATTAAATTTCTTGAGTGCAACGGTGATGAACGTGCTCCCCATCTTTTATTGACATTAATCCCCCCCCCCCCTTCCCCTCATTTCCGGTCCATACAATCATAACTCAAATTTTCGCCCTAAACATTTAGAGTAGACCTTGAACAAAACTCGTAAGTTCATTAAGCGACTATTTGGCAGCCATTTTTTTGACGTTCCTTTGCCCTATTTCCTTCTGGAGTTACATCGGCAAGTTCAATTAGCCACTCCTTAACCCTCCATATTTAGGGATCATTAGAGTCAAATAAACGTGGGGTCCAACTACTTATTCTGGAAAACAGCTATGTTGAAAATCACTACTTTGACAATAATTTCGTAATGTATAGTCAATAACGTCCCTGGTACAATCATTTTCTTAATAATAAATTGCTTTCTTGCATTTCAATACTTTGGCCATTGGTGTGGTAATTCCCAAGTTTGGTACAATTTTCCAAATCAATTTGTACATAACACAACGATGCAATGTACCGTTGGGCAAATATTAACCCCAACTTGGGTTTATAAATTATTACCATTAAAATTTTCACCCCATCTTGGGTTACAATTAATTGCCCAACATTTTACCCTCAACTTGGGTAAGATATTACTTACGTTGGGTTAGGGATGCCTGAAAAACACAGTTTACCAAACGTTTCTCCAAACACGAGGTAATGTATAGTTTGGTAAATTCACCCAATTTTAGATTCCCGAGGGGTTATTTTCTTACCTAACCAATGATTCCATTTTGGCCCTAAATTAATACTTATTCCATAGGCCTTTAGAAAGATTTTCAGGGGGGGGGGAACTTGAAGGGTGATGGAGGTCTGAGGCTTCCTCGGGGCGCAGAGCCCGAAGGGGAGGGTGGGGGGAGAGGAATCTTGAATTTGGGAATGTTTTGGTTCAGGCCTATATGATACCGGGTTACAGTTTTATTGAATAAACCTGGACTCTTATTAAACAATAGGAATCCCACGGTTCCGATCCCGCATTGAGTTCAATTTTCGGCGGTGCCAAGTTGAGTCGAGACAGGCTGTAAATAAGGATACGCCTCAGGGCGCACAAACACTAAGTTTTTACTTCCGGTAAAAAACAAGCTAATTTTGAGATGTGCGGTCCTGTGCGAGTTTAATGAAGATCCTTAGTTGTCATATTATGTTTCAAATAAAAGGGTACATGTGTCTGTTAACACATTGGATACATTACATTTAAATATTGATTTACGGAGAAGTAGGCCCTCGTTGTATGAAAATGGCGTAAATAAGTTTGCAGGCTCGAAACAGGTGGAAAATGGCACCGTCGCTATTTAGGGTCCGTATCGGAAAAACGAATGCGAAGACCCTCATACTTGAAACAATGTTAAAGGTTCATCGATTTGGCGATCATTGATATTAACTTGAATGCCAAATGTTGCCGCTTGAGTTCGAACTCTCGCTTTCAACAGGTATTTTGCGTGTATTTCATGGGCAGTTTTTACTGGGGTGCGCCCTGCAATGGGCGGAAAATAACGCATGCGCCTACCATACTACTACCTACAACTACTACTAGACTGAATCCTTCCTTCGTTCAACATATACGCACGCCCCTGCGGAGCAGGCCGGAAAAAGAATTGTGGGTATATAAAAGGGGCGCCGCGAACGGAGGACTATGGACTCAGTCTACCTCAATGACGAATATAACCCAGAACCACTGACTAAATAAATCTAACTGCTAGCGGCCGATTTGATATTTTGCAAATTTGTGTTGTGGGGAAAAATTACCCGAGATGCACTTCGAAATTCCATCCAAGAAACAGCTCTACATTTCGGTAAAACAGCAAATCAAGGCTACGTACACAGCACGTTCTTTCTACTGGTGCAAGAGACTGAGCTCTTTACGTTCCCAAAGGCCATGTATACCACTATTGTCATCAAGGAGGGGGCGGAGCTGTTTTCGACTTCGAAAACCGGCAAAACTACATAACCGAAAAAGTGAATGGTCGGCTCGTCGGAGCATCATGATCTCAATCATCAGCACATCACTACTGCTCGAGTTTGGACCATTTTGCCAATGTCAATATCACACCCGATTTTTTGCTCACAGTGGTAGGTACAGACACAACGGTCGCTAGATTAACTAAATTTGTTGTTTGGGCAACTCAGAAGATGTCAAAATTTAGTCGAATTCTGATGGCTGTAAAATTCGGAAACCTTGCACTCTTAACGCAAGTGCAAAAGCGATCGTTCTGCTCATAGCGGGCAGCTTCACAACAAACCAGTCGGCTATGCGAATTCATGATGGTTGGCAGATTGTCAATAATTATAAGTCTTCCTGTCATATTTTTTTCAGAAATACAGTGGGAATCATGCTTGGGGTCTGCTCATCTGAATGTAGTACGATTCATCTTCTTCACTGGTGTATACTAACTTTTTGTTTGATAAAACGTGTTGTTCACCATGGCATAGTCTATGCCATGCATAGGAAAGCCGGGCTAGTCATAGCCTCGCCTCCCTGTTGTTCGAATGCAAGTGGCCTACCCGCTATGTGAAAGACACATGATGCATGACGAATCGTGTTAATCTGAATGGTGTTTTCTGGCACTTCTGCTAAATGCATTGAAATTATAAAGTGAATTGCGCCATTGTCATGTTGTAATTTTGTAGTTGCTGCCAAATTCCTCCAGAACAGTATGGCCTTTTGAAGTGTTGAGTGTAACTCAAGCTTCAAGGGTTTCGGCCTACTTAAACAGGCCAGCAGTTTAGGTGTTAATCCATTAATCTCAACTTTTTAGGTACGATTACCGATAACTGCTGTGCTAACTGCTGGATACTGCCTAGGCCCTCAGGCTAGCTAGGCTAGGCTGGCCTAGGCAGTCCTAGCTCTTTGGTGTCACATGCAGAGGATCTCTATTTTTTTGTCCATAAACTGACATTGCTCAAGCTATCAAATCAAAATTTAACCTGGCATATTCAAATCAACTGAATTTTTAAATATAAAAAAAGAAAAATTTTAAAGGAATTTATAGAAGGTGACTGAGGGCTAAGGCCTCAGCCTACATAGAAAAAAAAAAAAAAAAAGGGTCCCCAAAGCACCAGCAGATCTTTTGCACGACACTTCAAACAAGTTCTTCTGACTAGGCTTGTGGTTTACGAAGCTGTGCCATCCCCATCAGAATGCCCCTTTAAAAATATTGCCCACAACTAGTCAGCCTCGTGAGTCTTGACCAGTGACATGACTCGATATGATATTTGCAAAAGTTGTGGTAGGTTTCGGTTTAACCCATAGTGTAAACAGTCCTTGCCATGCATATACCCATATTCAATCCGGTGTTAACAACAAGTATAATTATTAGTAGGCTAGGCTAGTCCTATATATTCAATTGCTAGCTAGGGCCTGGTAAAGCTTCACTACCGCCTTGCTAACGCTACACTATACTTTGTCGATTAGCACCAGACGGCGGAAATTATTCGGTTATCGTTTCGCTTTCAAACACGCTACTTTGAGATTTGTACAGATCCCTGGTACACTATCAAAAATATCCAAACTAGGAAGAAAGAGGAGAAAGGGGGGGAAAAAAAGGGGGGGGGGGGAGAAGGGGAGTGGGGAAAAAGGGAAAAAAGGAGGGCATGTTTGATCGCAGACTATATACATTATAGGCCGCGCTACTGTTGCAGTGTGTATAAAGCTAGTTCTGGGGCCGGATAGGGGGGACACTGACTGCATCCCGGACTGCGTCACTAGCCACGCATCTTCTGAGCTCAGACTGCGCTAAATGTGTGGCGAAACACTACCGGCAGTAACCGCAGTGGTAATCGCGAGTACAAGTCGGCGTGCGCGATAACCATGTACAATAGCTGCCCAAAATCTATGGACGACGCAGTATAATCAAGGCTTAGTGTAAAACGTAAGGCAAGGCACTAAGTGAATTGGACTTTATTTCGTTAAGACTTCTAAATTCACTAATACTTGCGCTTTCACTTCCGCTTTAAAGCCTAATCAAATAATAGTTCTATGCTAGGGCCATACCATCCACTTCCAACTCTGACACTCGTGCATTGCAGCAGCAACAGTCAGATACTGAGATGAGAGGAGTCAAGAGACAAACCATATCACTTCAAACCAAACAAAATCCAACAACTCCGGTAAAAAAATAACCGCGAATGACTACCGCGGTAAATACGTGTAGGCCTAAACATTATTTGACTTCCACCAGACCTCTGGCTGTGACAGTCTATAAATTAACAGCCTTTGCTGCCAAGTATAGTCAGCAAAATACTCTTGCAATGATCTCATGGTTATGTCAGGTTTTTTTATGGACTTGGTATTATTTTGAGGTAAATAACAAATTGTGAATTTTCTCTAAAATGGCTCATGAACCCTGTGGGTATTTTATTTATCAATTCGAGTTTAATATTTCGAGTTGTTAAACACAGCAAAATGCGATTGAAATAGCTTGAAATACTATCTTTATCCCCCTAATATAGTCCGAAAGCCCTCTGGCCAATATATGCTGTACTTGCCTTTACGTTCGAAATAGTGATATTTACCTAAATCACGTATGATTGCTCATTTTGATACCTGTTTACCGTCATTCATCTCCTGCGGAGATGGTTTCGTGACGTTGCCATCTACGTATAAAGAGTTTCATTGGAAAGAACGGTGAATCTGCCGATGCGATATTGTGGGGAATTGTGGGTATTCTAAGACCCACACTTTGCTTGGCTAACCAATGGCTGGTGCCGGTGTCTTTTCCAACTCATCGGAGGAACTACCACGGGTAAACGGACCACCCAATGGGGCATCTTGCTCAGCAGGCTTGACCCAGACCGAAGATTCTCCCGAAACGCGTAACCAAAATCGGGTGCCCAAAAGTATTTATAATGAGCATACGCACTACATTAACATATTTTTGGGCACCATCCCGAATTTTTTTTACGTATCGTCGTATGGAAATCCTTTATCATATTTATTAGACACGCGAGTGTTTAACTTTCGTCACACTAGTGAGTGAAACAACAACACAACTGATGCCACATGCTAGCTCACGGACCTCACATATCTCTTTTCTAACAAAATTAGCAGGGCATCGGGCGACGTTTTGTTGTCATTAGGATGCAGTACTCTTTTTTTAGAAGCATAGTTTCTTCATCCGATTGGTTTCCGCATATTAGGGCGAAAATCGGCCGCTCAGACAATGGAACACTGGGAAATGCAACACTGTACTATCGCGTGACCACGATTTTTTATATGCGTTGTTGCTTGCGCCCTCCAGTGACGACACGCGCATGCTGTACGCAGCAACAACCACGGCGCGCTGTTTGTGGAGAAAACGGTTACGGGCTTGGGCTATTCCATAAACACGCGATTCTCCTCTTGGTTTTAATATTCCGCTCTATGGTCTACATACTACTCCCGGATCGGGTATAAGCCAGGGAGTCTATAAATTTAGGTGAGATGAAACTCGGGACAGCCAATGGAAGCCACCTTTTTGCGCGTATTTTTGCGCTTCTAGTTTTTTTAAGCGTCAGTGCGATTGTCCTAGGAGGGCGCTGTTCAGCCCCTTTATGGTAAGTGGGCGGTGCTTATGGAGGCCAGATTTTAGCGCGGTATGTGTAAATCAAACAATGACCTGGCCGAGTCCGCTGTTTCGCACGTAAACAAACATGAATTTCATGGTGATAAACTTTAGTTTTGATGGACGTACACAATTCGGACATGCAATGCCGATTGTTTTTTCTCACAAGAACATCCTGCAAACCGAATTAGCAGTCGGACTTGGTCTTGACATTGAGCATGTGAGTTGGCAGCATGCATGGGGGCTGGGTCTAGCGCCCGGCTACCGCTAGCTAGGCTATCCTCATCTTGAACTTGCATGTCGATAGCGATCCGAAGCCGAGGGCGAAAAACTTGACTGTTTTGTATTGTCCTACTTGTGGTTGAATGTTCTTGGATCATGGTCGGTTGGATGTCAAGGTACGATATATGTAAGTATAACACTAAGTATGTTGGTGACCATAACTTTGTCCGATGTACTGACATGAACTGGGTGAAGGTTTCAAACTCAAACATGTCAAAAGAAGAAACCTATTGTTTCTCAGTTTATAGCCTACAGAGTGTTCATAAATACACTTTGTAAAGTTATGTTTTGAATGGAGCAAGAATATCTTAAAAATTTGATCCCATTAATACCGCTGGAATTTTTTGAGTCCGACGTTTTGGGGGGAAACAAAAAAAAAAAAAAAAAAAAAAAAAAAAAAAAAACAAACCCCTTATTTTAATTTATTTTTTTTTATCCCCATATTTTGTCCACCCCCCCCCTACCATAGTGTTATGAACACTCTATTACCTTGTCAGGCTTAGGTGTTTTGATTTAATTGTTATGGGCAAAAAGTGCCTCATTTTGGCCAAACGGGTCAACCTTGCCTCTAATTCCACTGCCTACAACTGTTTCCTGTTTAGGGCCTATCCCCAACTATAACATGCAACACCCATCGCACTCAACAAATCTTGTTTTCCTCCCCGTTTTATTATTATTTTGATTGTGATGAGTAGTTAGTTAGTTAAAGGATTAGCAGCGATTTACTATCCGAAACATCCAAAAATCATCAAAAATTCAAAAGCTTGTTTACTGGCATGGATTGCGAACCTAACCTGCAGTGGTTTGGCTTGAATATCCGTGTATTAAGAAACGTACGAATTTTATCTGATTCTGTAATTTTTATACTTGTATCCAAAATTCCGACTTAGCTCATAAATGCCTTTCCTTGTGAATATCACAGATTTTCATCGTGATCGTGTGCACCATGATCATAAAGTTTGACATCAAACACAAACATGCAGCTCCAAATATAGAAAATTAGGACTGGCAAGGCAATTTTGCCCATTTTAAAAGGTCACCAAGGCATTACATGTTTAAGAATAGCAATTTTTTAGGGCAAACCAAGGCAAATGGTAGGGGCACCTAAGCAATTGGCTTATGTGCCTTATGTTTATTTTTGGAGCCTGAACAGTGATGGTTATTCTGTACTGGTGGAAACCACATCAGCTATTTAGTGTCCATATTTTGAAACAATTCCTCAACTACTTCATATTTTCCTATTTGGTGGTTTATTTCAAT
Source organism: Ophioderma brevispina (assembly GCA_023653785.1). Lineage (NCBI taxonomy): Eukaryota > Metazoa > Echinodermata > Ophiuroidea > Amphilepidida > Ophiodermatidae > Ophioderma > Ophioderma brevispina. The sequence goes on along the minus strand of JAMKCH010004946.1, from coordinate 16,709 downwards.
CGCCGGGACGTTTTTATGAATTTTGCCCTCTCTGGCGGACACTTGGAAATTTGCCCTTCTGGATTGACTGCACTCGGTACGCCACTGCATTCGGCCGAGTGTTGATTATTGCCTGATGGGCATTTAGTCCACAGGAGGTTGTGTGGTAGGGTAAGTAGCAGACACTTAGTTTTACTGTGCACACGTTCATTTTCACGAAGTTGAGCTGTCATACAGGCAGCTTTAAAAGGCACTATCAGTTATGTAATTATAAAATTAGGGTAGGGCATGTAGGGTGGAACCCGGCTGCATGTCCCAAGTCGTCCTGGACCCTGGGCATCATTGGAAAGCATTGTGTCTAAACACTAAATGATTTACCCCAGGCTAAATAACAAAAACTTTGGGTTAGGGCCAAAAAAAAAATTGTTTTATTGGAGTAACCCACCCTACCCTAAGTTAGAATCAGCCCTGTACAAAAGTATACCGACCCGATTTTTTTTATTATTTTAAAAAAAGTATTTTCAATTGGTTTTAACCACTGATTTTTACTGATTTCTCAATATTTCTTGAGTTTTTTTGTGTTCTGGTGTAACTTTGGTAACTTTTCTTTAAAGAAAAATTAAAAAAAAAAAAAAAAAAAAAAAAAAAAAAAAAAAAAAAAAAAAAAATTGTGTATATTTGATGTAGTAAGCATTATTAAAAAAAATCTTCCCGCCCTACACTTTTTGCACTGGCCCGTTCTCCAATACAACTTTTTTTTGGCCTTAGTCCTTTCAATGAATATAAATTTTTAAAAATGTGTGGTTTTTAATTTTTCAGTTATTGCACCTTTAAAAGGATGCACATGTCCTGCCCATTCAAAAGGAGCACAATGCCTCTACATAAGAAATTTATCCTGGTAACTGGTGCTTTATGACTTTAGGGAACGTTCAGTGTCTACGAGGGAGTGGGGCTGGAGAATTTCCAGATGACACAGCAAGTTACACATCCCCTATTGCTAGATGTAAAATTCCCATGCCTCCCCATTACCTCATTGATTTATTACATAGCCCAACCTAAATTGTAAACGAGAGCAGCCCCACAATTTAATTGGTTGGTAAGGTGTGCACGGGCAAGATGCAACCATATTATTTAGCAATCAAAACGTTCCTGCAAATTTACGAGTAAGCCAAAAACTATTCAGAGCTCGAATTACTTGGGTGCACACATGGCACAATGCCATGAACTATTTCTGTGTCATGTAAGTTTTCTGTACTACATAAACACAGTTGCATGTAAATTTAATAATAATTTCATTTTCATTACATCAGTATGCTTTTAACTACATGTAGTAGACAAAACTTAAAATATAAACTGAAAAAGTTATAAAATCTTATTTTTAGCTTCTGTTATTATTACCCACATGGGAATTCACAAGCTTTTCTTTGAGAGGCATCCCTATGAATGTGACCCAATCATGCCTCAAAAAGTATAACAGTCTGGATTGGGAACCACTTTGTAAGAGCTTATACGGTTTTCAATGTGTGCAATGTGTGAACAATTGATTGTGCAGCAGCATGTGCCTTTATTTGTGCATGTAAGTTTTCGGCATTGCAATGCACAAGAATGCAATTTAGGTTTTTTGTAATTCGAGGTCTGAAACATTACCGGACCTCTATTTAGTACTATTGGGCCTACCTGTATAACTTATGTATTCTCAGTTTATTTATGTCAATGAGCCAGCAAATTTTTGTATCTCCCGAAAGGGGAACAGCACACTTATTATGCAGCATATACCATGGCCTACACAAAATCACGATAGCAATTTCTGACCATGGTAGCTATATAGCCAGGGGTAACCAAGGTTTACACAGGGGAAGATTTTTTAAAATGCCTCACTCATGGTTAAAAGTAGACCACATTATTTGTCTGATCATAAGTATTCCAAAAAGGTATAGTTTTACTAAACTACAGCCTCAAAGTTTTTGGAGTTATAGGCCTAAAATCTACAAACATCAAAATCAAAAGTCATTTTCAGTTGTACAGTGTGGTCCAAATTTCAGTTTGCTCTTATTTGGATAAATATGGTGCATATTATTGGGTTGAGCTCATATGGTTTAAACTAATGAATAGTATTTGACAGTCTAAAATGCTTAAGTTTACATTGTAGTGGAAATAAGGTATAACGCATTGTATTCAATGTGGCTTGACATTGTTCCCCCTACTTTGTACTAAGCATTTGAGACCTCACAACTAGTTCCCTTATTTGAATAACCTATTACTCTCCACAAATTTTGGGGGGCCCATGAAAAAGAAAGAAGACACATTTTGCATTCTAACGTTAACTTTAAATTTGACCCTGTAACACTGACTTTAACCTTTACCGGTTTTTTTTGCTGTTTTTACCTTAACTCCAAAACTTTGGTTGTAGATAGTACAAACTATATCTTTTTGGATCCCCCTTTGTTTTAAGTGGGGTGACAATGGATGTGGGCCATCTTTCACATGACCGGATCTTTTAAAATTTTTACCCTGTGTAATCCTTCATTGTCCCTACCTGGTTATATCATGCATTTTTGTGTAGAAGATAGTGTACCAAGGCTGAAATAATAAGTATCGGTTTGTCCCCTTTCAGGATACCAATTTGGGCTAAAATTTCTTGATGGCTTAAGGACTCTTAGTATTTAACCAGAGACGAGGACCATTTCCAGAAAGTAACACCCCCATTTTTTTTTAAACAGCTTTTTTTTTTCGTTTAGACTGTATCCCTGAGCTGTCCCCCGTTACCCCCAGGATCCTCCAACTTGAACATGGTTGTATTCTATATCGTCTAGTAAACCAGAAAAATGGAGTAACCTTTTAAAAAGTTGGGATGCATAGCCCCGATTACGTCATTTGATGACGTCATCACATTTTGGAGAAAAATATGTAAATTTTTCAATTATTTATTCTTGCATATTTGGATAGCCCAGATAATATATTTGTTATTATCTGCACTATTCGCAAAATTACTCTTATATTTTATATATCAGTTTAGAAAATATTTTCCCCATTGGATATGTACAAACAAAACTTAACGGGCGATTTTTCAATTTCTGATTTTACTTTGGTTTTGGGCATGAAAAAAGTAGCTATTTCCTCTGACAAAACATTTACTATTGCAACCATTAACCCATCTTTTTAACTTATTTATATGCATTAGGATGTAATGAGCAAGAATAGTGAATGGTTTATTTCCAAAAATATATTTTTAGTAGATCATATGAACGAAAAATGATTGACGCATCAAGAATGACCGTTGGGGGTAAAAAAAAAAGCGAAATATTTTTTTACATTATTATGTTAGCAGGGGGACAGCCATCTTTAATTTCTAAGCATATTTGAACCTTTAACTCAATTAAGAGATGAGTAATAAGCCAAACTGATCCATTGGACATGGCCCTAGTAACAGTCCCCAATTAAAATGACACTTTCTTAAATTGTGATTTCAATGGACTAGGCGCTTCAGAAAAGGCAGGACACAGGTGGTTACCCCCTCGAGAATTCGTATAATGCACCCGATGCTAATGATTTTCATACCAGTGAATAGTTATGATCCTCTTCTTTCCATTGATACCTAAATAAGTATTAAAATAAGTAACAAGAATTACTTAGTGTGGCGTACATGACGTTCATAAAGTTGTGAGCCGGCAAAATGCATTTTCCACAGAAAATTTGCGAAAATCCATTTTTGCGCTAAAAAGAGGTAGGAAGGTCGGATTTTCATGCGGTTTTCAGACCTAAATGATGGACAATGACTAGTTCGTACAGAAACAGAGGACTTTAGAGCCATATGTGCAAATAGTTATAAAAAAATGTACCAAAAAATCTTGGGTGGCAAACCACCCTCTTTACCCTTCGACGGCATCCCTAACCCCGGGTGAAGGTGCTACGTTTGCATTTGTTTTTCGCTATAATAACCAGAAAGGACGAGGGAATGAGTACCTAGAAGCTTTTAACAAAGTTCTGGCAAATTTGCGCATTAGGTTTCACTAGGGAGGGGGGGTGGTAATCCCCCTTCCCCGTAAGAAGAGGGTAACTTGTATTAACCACATCCTGAGGTTGTTCAAGTCCTAGAAACATTCTAAACAAGTACCCAATGGTGGTCAAATGAAATCATTGTATATGGGTTTCTATTCAGATCATAAAGGTACCATCATATACGTCACACACATCACAATCCCAAGAAACCAACAAATTTCCCCGATATTCCATGAATATAGACCAAGTTCAATTTGGAGCCAAAATGTTAACAAAACAAGAGGTTTTTGACACGGTTGCTTTATATGAAAGGAAATGGCTATTCGATATACATGGTAAGGTTTCATGCTGATGATCGTTAAGACTTGTTCGTAAGAAAAAAAGTTTACCAGTCTGTAGTAGAGAATAGAAAAGGTAGACGGATGTATATCTGGCAAAAAGATCTCCCTAGGAAAAGTTCAATAGCAAGCGAAAAATAAACAGAAGAATTCACGAGCCGTTGGTTAAAAATAAACCTTTGGCATCATTTTTCGAGATGAGGATATCACACTATCTTTTAGACACAGATCTCCAATCAGATTTGTTCAGTGATGTCCTATGGGAGTTAGGACTTGGAAAACAGCAGGAAAATTAGAGAATAATGCTAATAATTATTTCCGCGACATATCACTGAAGTGCTCAAGGGCGTCGCTAAAACTGCTTCAACCTGAGAGAATCTCTGCTTCAACACAACAAGTAAACAGAACAACCAGGGAAGATTTAAGGAACGAATCCGAGTTTAGAATCCCGGTTAGGAAGCAGGAGGAACCTGAAGTTCACGGAGGAAACCAGCGATGACATGTATGGATCAGCACACAAATTTCTGTTTTCTTACAGAAAACTTGGGGAGTTATTGGTGACAAACGAGATGTACCATTTTCACAAAACAATCAACAATGTCAAGAATAAAACGGATATATCTTGGTTCACGTTTTAGATTTGATATAAAATATGAGATGTTGACCATCGCTCCAAGCGGGGCTTCTCACACCATATGACAGGGATCGTTCATCGTGTAGAGTTATTAATTGCAAATGCCAAAAAATCCCGCTTGTCCTAGTGGTAAGAGTATGACTATGGTCATATAAGTATGTGTCCGGGGTTCCAAACTAACTAGACCTTCTTTTAAATATTTAAAGCAAAAAGAGAGATGCCTCAGTGCTCTTTTAAGTTTGTAAGGGAAATGTCGCGGTGCCGCCGTGCCTCGTGTTAAATGGCTTTCCAAACATTGGAAAGAATATTAAAAAAACATATTGATTGAACATTGATGTACCAGTATGTCAAAGATTCTACTTCTACATTAGAAACAGCCACGATGGTTGCAATTCTGATAGCCTCGGATGCTCCACTTAGTTGGAGGGGAGAAAGCAAATGCTGAAAATGATCCGACCAAAGTTGTTATGATATAAAGAAACTGCGAGTCCCCCTTAAGTGTCCAGCATAGAAATGCACGAATAAAAGCGACCTCTTAGATAAGACTAAGATATCAATTTACAGTGGGATGAGTCCTCCGACTCTCGTTTAAAAGACTAATACTTCGGTACTGAGTCAACAAAATGGATGTATAAATTTAACAATAGCATGCATCAAAATGCGACCCACATTGGATGAAATCTGATAAGATTTTACGTTGATAGAAAACAGAAACGAAACATTACATATAAAATTACCTCATTCATGATCATGCTGGTAAATCAGTGCAGCTTGTCTGATCTTCCTCCTATTCTGTTTCAATCTCATTGTTGGTCCTGATTTTCAGGAATAATCTAAAAGCTGAGCAGGGGCAAGTTCATCCTCGGTCCACATAGGTTCAATTTGTCATCAATCAACACCAAGCCGTGGCCATTAGTAGCTTCAGAAAAAGCACAAATGTAAGCATTTTTTTAAAACTCCCCCACTTGCAATTTGGTACACATAGAGTATCAACGTTTAATAACAGGATCAATGCTGCCACGTTCAATGCAACATTCTTTCCATCATACTCTACTAGAGCAGAGGTCCTTCATACACCCAAGACGTACTCTGCCAAGCGCAATAAACTCCTCATTCCTAAACAAAAATAATCAGAACTATCATAAGAATCTCCTATCCTTGCCAATACATTGTGAAACCTGGGTACTTTGAAGCGTATTTTTGGGTTTTACTTGCCAATACCCTTGAAAGAACTATACAACATCTTTGTGAATGACCCGAAGGCCAAGAAGGGCAGTGCGGTACTATGGTGGGAATTCATTGGTAAGGTGAAAATGGCAACCAGCCTTTCCTATTTCTCGCCTGTATAGGGCTGTTTCCCCCCTTGTACCAGGCACATCATAGAAGGGAACCATCAAGTGAAGAATATGAAAAAAATGGACATTACTGACTCTAATCTTTCTTGAAAAATAATGACATCACGACTGTGCAGGTCTTGATTGATGGTAAATGTTGAACCTCTGATTAACGAGGATGACGTGGTCCTGGCTCATCTTGAATATATTGTGGAAATATCGGGTCAACATGATTGAGATGATGTTGAATCGGGAGAAGATCAGCCCAAGTGCAGTGCTCAACCAATGCCGATAACGCCATTGAAAAAATGAATAAGGTTTACTCAATCCCTACGTAGCGAAACCAATACCATGTGGAAATTGCCTAGATCTAAACTAGAAAAATAAAGCTAGCTCCTTTTTTGCGGCCTGTGATAGTTAGATCTTCTTCTTGTGACTTTAGGTATATAGATGGAATTGCATGTTTTTCTTTTTTCTAAATGTTAAACAAAAACATCTTATATTCCCACCGTTGGTTAAAATGTGGTAATAGTGATACATTTTATGTTAAATTTGAACCATTTCTTGTAATCCTTGGTGTGAGAGATCGTACTTTTAAGAAAACAACAATTGCGGAAAGCTTAATGGAGGTTTACGTAACCGAATAAACGTGATATTGTATACAGATGGTCTTTGGGAGTGCAAGGACGAGCTAATTCAAAGAAAACCTTGACAAATTGGGCACCAAGGGAGAACATGCCCGTGCATTGATTGGTGACCCAGGTAAATAAGAATGAAATAAAATAAAATAAAAAAATAAAATTGAGCGTTTGTGTTTTTTCGTCTTTCCTCTCCAGTAGAAGTCATAATCCTGCTGCATGTGCACACGCATTTGATCCCCCATTTTGGAACACTTCACCTCATTCAACATGCTAGACTATCAGCTTGCTTTATTTTAAGAGCATCAAACAATATTGGTTACAATGCATGGACGGCCATCTGTCAAACCAATTCTAAATGTAGACGGGCGACATTGCTTATTGAATTAAGGGATCACTCCAAAAGAGTGAAATTAACTCCAAAGTTCTTTTGGAGTGGGGGGGGGAAATCCTCTTAAGAGGACACTCAATTCAAAAGATTTCACTCTTCCCATTAAGAGAAAAGTCTAATCCAAGGTTGGGGATTCCCCCTGTTTGTCATACATTGCTAACAAAACACCAACAAGAAACGATTTAAAATGAACGCCCAAACGGCTTGGCCTAATTACGGCAATTTATCTGCTCTTAATTTAATGAATAACCCTGACCGGACATACACTTTCATGGGGATAGTGGGAAAGGTCATCAAAATTCCTGAGTAAAGGGGGGGGGGTGAGTGGTTGGTGCAAATTATTGGATATTCTTTAGGTGTATACATGAAAATTAAGATCAGAATAACATTCCTTTATATAAAGCAAAAAATGCCAACAACACATAAAACGCGTTTGTAATATTTTCAGGCCTAAAATTGAAAACTGAAGTACGTGATTGTGAATAAGGGGCAAAAATTTGATGCCTTAGGGTATGACGCAAACGGTTGTTTGATCGTAGTTATTTGATAACAATAAAAAGAAGAGATCATAGCTATACATTGGTACTAACTTTACTACCATGGGGTATTATTTGTGGATAATACTCCCGATGGTTAGACATATTACAGAAAATTACACCTTAGACGGTGATTAACTTCGTCTTACGGGGGGGGGGTTACCACAGTAAACTGTCCTCCGGTGCGTTAAATGCCAACTGGTTTTCATAAAAAGCTCCAGGTAATTGTTTTCTCATCCTTCTGGTCATTTTCTCGAAAAATGTGAAAAGTAGCCCCTTGCCCGCAGGGGTGAAGTATGCCGCAAGTCGAAGGGGATGGGTGCTACCGACCGTTTCTATTTCGCTTTTCCGTGTCTTGACCGTTGTGTTTTGTGTTGTCTACCCAAGATGATTATGACTGACATTTTTGAAAATATTTTCGCAGTAATGGCGCTAAAAACTCTATGTTTATGTAAAGTTACTCAATTGCCATCAATTAGAACTGAAAACAGAATTGTAAATCCGATATCCCTAACTTCATTAGCGCAAAATTGGATTTTCTCTGTGGAACAAACCCCAAAACCCCATTTCAATTTAGCCAACACGCGCGAACTTTGTGACGTCACCTGGGACGCTATACTAGGTATGTTGGTACTTTCGTTTTAAAAGCTTCTAGGTAATCATTCCCTATCCTTTATGGTTATTTTAGCGAAAACAATGCGAAGGTAAGCACCTTCACCGGTGTTAGGGGTATGACGTAGAAAAACTTCGAAGGTTTAAAAAATGGGGGTCGTTGCCACCCAAAGTTCTGTTTGGTTGGTACATTGTTTATTTAAAAATTTATGCAAATATGCCTCTAAAAGTCTCTGTTTCTGTAAGAACAGTCCATTGTATCGTTCGTTTAGTGTGAAAAAACCCGATGAAAATCGGACATTCCTACCTGTTTTTGGCGCAAAATGGATTTTCGAAAAATTTTCCGGTAGAAAATGCCAGTTTTGCCGGCTCGCGGACTTTCTGACGTCATTGTGAAGCAAAACTAGGTAGTTGGTACTTTATTTGGTTACTTATTGTGGTATCAATGGAAAGAATTAGGATAATAGCATTCACTGGTATCAAAATCATAGCATCGGGTGCATTATAACGAATTCTCGCGGGGGTAACCACCCTGTGTCCTGCCTTTCTAAAACTCTAGTATTATTGAAATCACAATTTAAGAAAAATGGCATTTTAATTGGGATTTTACATAGGGCTCAGGTAAAAAAAGGAATCAGGTTGGCGTATACTCCTCTATGAAGTGGGTTAAGGTTCAAATATGCCATTTGAAATTAAAGATGGCAATGTCAGCTAACAGATTAAAGGTAAAAAAAAAATATTTCGCATTTTTTACCCCCTAAGCAATCCTTGGAGTGACGTCCATTTATTTGTTCATATGATCTACCTTAAAAATATATTTTGGAAATGAAAACATTCATATTCTTGCTAGTACATCCTAATGGCAATAAAATAAGTTAAAGATGGGTTAAATGGTTGCAGAGTTGTTTTTCAGAGACATGCTTACTTGTTTCATGCCCAAACAAACAAGTAAAATCAGAAATTGAGAAAATCGCCGTTAAAGTTTTTGTTTTGTACATAAGTCAATGGGGAAAAATATTTTTAAAACTGATATAAAAATAAAACGAAGTATTTATTTGCGAAGAGGTGCAGATAAATAACCAAATAATTATCTGGGCTATCCGAATATCAAGAAATAAATAGTTGAAAAGGTACATATTTTCTCCAAAAGTGATGACGTCATCAAAATGAGGTCATCGGGGGCTTGCCATCCCAACTTTTTTTAAAAGGTACCATCATTTTTCGGTTTTACAGGGGGGACCATATAGAATACAACCATGGTCAGATCGGAGGATCCTGGGGGGGCTGCACGGTAGACGGGGGGACAGCTCACGGGCTAACTGGTCATCTATGTAGTATCTCAGAACCGAGGATGATGAACTAAGACAAAACATGTTTCATGTAAAACAATAAAACTTTTTACCAATAACCCTTCGAAATGTTCTCGTAAAGGTTCTAAAACCAATAAAGTGCCAATTTAGATAAATTGTATCGGCAGAAAAATCTCCCAGTACCCATTAACACCAGATTACATGTTCATGTGATTACAGATGGTCAGTATGGAATTAACAATTTTACCTAACGTCCTGCATATGCTAACAAAATTGCATAACCTCTGAGATAGGATCAAAAATACAATTTACCACAACTCCATCTATTTTTCCTATGTGGGTCCAAACTCCAGTTCACTGGGTTTATCTGTTTAGCCTAGGCAAGGCTAGCCTAGCCTGGGTAGCTGGGCTAACCCACTGGAATTGCGGATCAAGTAAAAGCATAACTTCAGCTTCCACGTAAAGGACATATGTATAGAAAATAAAGAGTGGAAATGTTCATGGTTGAGTGGAATTGATGGAGTTCGATGGCGAGATCTATCATGGCACCATGAGCATGCATGGGCGGTACATAGTAAAAGTGTAAAAAATCAGGCGGTCAATCATGGAAATGGGACGAAATTAACCTACTTGTCATGGCATGACCCGGGGAATGTCACATCAATAGGTATTACTGCTATAATGTACAGCTAAATAGTCTTAATTGTTCCCCCACTTGACTTACTGTTGCCAAAATACTAAAAAAACAGTCATTAAATCATGTTTCCGGACATGTTTACAATACTTTAAAACACAAGTGCCGTCGTCTGCTTGCCATGTCGTAAGAAATAGACTTGGTCAAAAGCACACTGAAATTGTAGGGTTTATGTCCGGAAAAGCTATGTTGACGAATGTATGATTTCTGTTTTTAAAGACAACCAACAATTACATTGTTGTGGTGTAATACAACGAAAGAAAATTTGGAATGAGCTCATAAAGTGTTTTGAAAAACAACGGAATGCAATTAACGGGCCATATCAAAGATTTTTATTAAGTTATATTGGTGCGTAGCCATAGTGCGTAGCGATGTGACGGGACACGTCATTAGCATAAGGTTAAGGGACAAAAGTGATTATAGGGAGGGCGCTATTCACTCTATCGCATTCAAGGCGCGGCAATGGGCAGTTTGTACGCAGTGGCAAGGGACTGGTATTAGGCTTCAAGTTCAAGCCCTCTTCATAAATGTTGCATCCCAGCATGAAGAAATGAGGTCTTCTTTGAGGCAGTGGCGTAAATTTCTTTTGACATTGGGGGGGGGGGATGGGGTTGACGAAAATTTTATGAATTGAAAACAGGGTTTGCTGTAGAACAAAATGCACGCGAGCGCGCGGAAATTTACCAATTTTTAAGCTATTATGGTAAAATATGGGTTATTTGGTCAAAACACGTGTGAAACAGGCCCAACATTGGGGATGATCCCATTACCATGATCCATCCCCCTTCATCAAAATATTGGCGGGGGGATATATCCCCCCATCCACCCAGGATTTACGCCCTCTGCTTGAGGTGGAATTGAGTTGGCATTTCGTGTTGCACGACACCCACTCTTTTCTCCCGCCAATACAGTTAAAGAATAAAGGCCTATACTTTTGTAGTGAATGTTTGGCGGGAAAAAAAGTGGGTGTATATTCACCGATATTGCCTTGAGATTTATGTACCATCTCATTACGAATGTTGCAGCCCATCAAGGATAAAAGGGACATTCAAGTTGTGGTGTATGTATAAGTCTAAGATCATCATCATGCCATGTCCATGTCATGATTGAACACGTGATCGATCCGGAGTATTTCGAACATGGCCAAAAATATAATTTTTTGTGTATTAATTAAAAAAGTGGGACTAGAACTTAGGCTTAGCTATTGTTACCTAAAATGTCCAATTCCAGCAAGGTTTTAGATAATGGATATTTTGTGATGTAGTATTAACACTCAGCCCAAGGTATAGTATTCAGTACCATGGGCATGGCATAGCCTTAGTGCTGCTAAGCATGACTCCAACATTATGTCTTTAACCTGTTGTCATTAAAAAAAACGGATGTGGAGTTTATGCAAAAACAATATGGATATACATTCCCCTGTTACCAGCAGGAGCAGGCCATTTCAAAGAGCCAACTTTGCAGAATGCAGAGGTACACAATTATCAAAAACGCAATTTAGTAATAGAGTTGATATAAGTTCCTTAGATAATAAATACCCTTTAATAGTTAATCCTCAAAAATTGTCGAAAAACAGTACAAATCCATCATTTTCCAGAGACCAAACTACACCTTTCGCATGCAGAAAGTGATTGTAGTCACAATTTTTCTCAACATGTTAATTTCTAATTCTTTTAATAATCCCCCCCCCAAAAAATGTTTTTGTTCACAAATTCATCGCAGGATATAGAGTCTCAAGTTGTGTTTGATAGTGAAAACAGGGATATATCGTACATTTAGAGTGATTTTGAGATTGACAAAGTTGAGGTAGGTAACAGGGAAAGGTATTCCATGTGTTTTTGCATAACTCCACATCCGTTAATGACAACATGTTAAAGACATAATGTGGAGTTATGCTTAGCAGAACTAGGCGTAGCCTAGGCTAGGACTGAGTAGGAATAATATTGTGTCATAACAAAAATTCCGGATTCTGGAATTTTCAAAATGGCCACCAAAATCCAAACAAATATCCTTTAAGATACATGTGTTTTAGACATTTTGACCTATTATGCACCTGAAATTGATAAAGATATGCTTTTTGGTCCCCCGCCAACTTTTGTTGGTGAAGGGGGACTATAGAAATGCTCTCCGTCCGTGTGTGTGTCCCACACGATATCTTTGGATCTAAGCAAGCGTGGGTGTCCATCTTCGCAACATAGATGTATCTCAAGTACGTATTGGCCTGGATCTGAAGTGGCATGTGTTTTACACATTTTGACCTATTATGCACCTGAAATTGATAAAGATATGCTTTTTGGTCCCCCGCCAACTTTTGTTGGCGAAGGGTGACTATAGAAATGCTCTTCGTCCGTGCGTGTGTGTGTGTGTGTGTGTCCACGCGATATCTTTGGATCTAAGCAAGCGTGGGTGTCCATCTTCACAACATAGATGTATCTCAAGCACGTGTTGGCCTGGATCTGAAGTGGGTCATGTGTCATGGGTCAAAGGTCAAATATGGTAAAAAATAGGGTTAAATTGCTACAAACCTTGTAAACACAATCTTTTTATCTAAGCAAGTATGGGTACGGAGTCCATCTTCGCACCATAGATGTTGCTCATGTAGATGGTGGATGAGTTCGGAGATGGGTCATGTGGCTTGGGTCAAAGGTCAAATGCGGTAAAAAATGGGTTAAATTGCTTTAAACCTTGTCAATTGTGGTAGGATGATGGAACTTGGTGGGTGTGGTTCATATTTGGTGCCAAAAATTTTGAAGGTCATTTCAAGGTCATGTGGGATCATTCAAGGTCAAATCACTAAACAAGTGGTAGCATGATGAAACTTGTTGGGTGCAGTCAACATTCAGTGCCAAAAATTTGTAGTCATTTCAAGGTCATGCGGGGTCATCCAAGGTCAAATCACTAAACACAGTTGTATGGCCATGAAACCTGGTGGGTATAATCAGCATTCGATGCCAATTTTTTCAAGGTTATTTCCAGGTCATCTGGGGGTCATCTGAGGTCAAATCACTGCAAATGATTGTATGGTCATGAAACTTGGTGGGTGTGGTCAACATTCAGTGCTGGAAATTTTGAAGGTCATTTCAAGGTCATGTCATCCATGGCCAGTGGTTATATGTCATGGTTGTATCACATTGGATAACCAAATTTTCAAAGGGAATTTCAAGGTCATCTGGGTCGTCATCCAAAATGTCAAAGAAGGTTTATCAATTCCAAATAGGTGTATGGTCCTGAAACTTTGTTGGTGGGTGGTCCAAACATTTAGTGCCCTGTACTTGTGAAGGGCAGTTTAAGGTCATTCAGGGTCAATCCCAGTCAAATCACTACAATGTTTCTAATTTTCCTGTACCCCCTGGGAGTATTCAACCTTTGGATACCAACATTTTCAACATTTCAAGGTCATCAGATCAAATCAGTGTAAAGGTTCAAATCACAAATGGTTGCATGGTTATGGAACGAAAGTTGTGGTCACATATCAGAAATGAAAAGTTGTGAATGTAATTCTGAGGTCAAGTGGGTCACCCAAGGTCAACTAAGTACTAATGGTTGTATGTCCATGGAAACTTGTATCCTTACAACCCAACATTTTGTGTGGCAAACAGCTATGGCAGAGTCTGAGTGTTTCGAGAACCACTTATTTCATCACAAACCTTCCCTGTGATCTTTAAAGTTATGTTACTTTCGCTCTTCTTTTTACTACCGCGACGAGGGGGTGGACCTTTGTGGTTCGAGAACCACCCTTGTTAGTATAGTGTTTGTGTTAAATTTCTTTATAATACCATAAAGGCATAATTGAATTTAAAAATTCAAAATAGCCACTATAAAATCAATGGCCACCATCAAAAAGTGCTGTTTACATATTAGATCACATAACTTTAAAAAGGAGAGGTCAAAAATTGGGGTTCCTTTTTCAAATTTGGCTGAAAAGGTTTAAAGCCTCTGGCATTCCTTTATAATTGATGTAGCCAGACTGTGGTGGCATTATTGGGGGATAGGGTTGCAAGAGGGTGGCAAGTTTGTTTTCAAGCTAATGGTTAAACAATGGCTAAAATTGCCAAAATGTGGAAAATTTCAAGTGGGCAGTGGGGGGTGGGGCACTGTTGAAGGGTACTGAGCAAGAATGTGTGTTCAAGAAACTCCAGAGAATGGTTGTTAAAACTGAAAACAGGTATGTAAGTCAAAGATAAATCCCTTTGGTTTTCATAATATTATTTTGTCTGATGTTTTTCCAATTCCGAGAGTATCCCCCTGATGCAAATTTCAAATGGGGACGGCCCTTTCACTTTAATAGATCATAACATTTCAAAACAGAGTTATATAACACCTTTTAAAAAAATGCCCCGCCCCCTGGGTACCCCGGGATGGCTGGGTTTGCACACTAGGTGTGTTTTTGAAATGTTAACCTCCCCGGCCAAGTCCCGGACCTGCGGGGCAACATTTTTATGTCCAACCCCGGCCAAGTCCCGTCCCCTGCTAGAGCCCGCAAAAGCGTCAACATGCGTCAAACCCAATTGTGTGATTCATTTTCCGTTCCGGTTATAGAGGTTAGCCTTTTCGGAAGAGGGGTATACAAATGCCGTTTATAGGTTTTTGTAGAAACTTGCGCTTCCGTTGTCCCGACCCAACATCCGCCCCCCCCGGCTTTTTTTGACATGCGTGAATGAACAAGTTCCGGCATACGCCCGGTACACCTGGCAAAAACAAAAAGATCAATTCCCTGGCTATCAGGTATTAATAAGTCCCGGCCATCCCTGGGTACCCAGGGGCCGGGGCATTTTTTGATAAGTGCATAGGTGTGAAGGTATTTCTTATACATTTAAAAAGGCTAACACCGAATTGTTGAGTCCAATCTCTGGGAATCATGGTGCAAATCTTGCTAGCAGCTATTTTTTGTTTTTTGTTTTTTTTTTTTTTTCAAATTACCCAACACAACTGTGAAAAATCTCAAATTATTGCTTTAAATAAATTGACCCCTAAATGCACACTTTGTAATTCATTAACATTTTATTTTCATTTAGTTTTAGTAAAATGCTATTAGTTTATCATTTATTACATAAACCAACCTCAGGGCCGTACGCAGGATTTTATTTTAGGGGAGTGCGGGACGTCGAAAAAGTGACCTTTTTTTGAAAAAGTGGACTTTTTGTAAAAGGGGGACCTAACCCCATAAAATGGTCTTTTGGACTGTGTAACAATTTTAATTTAATCACCAAAAAGGTGACGTTCTTGTCAATTGTTTTTTAAATTTTGGACTTTTTACAAAAAATTCGTCAGAAAGTGGACCTTTTGCCCCTTTTGTGGAATTTAGAGGGCCACCACCCCCTGCACTATGGACATCAATGTGGCACCACCCCCACCCCTAAGAAATAAACTTCCGTCATGTTACATCCTGCCATCAGGCTGTGTATAAAAAGTTAAAGGCACTACTATGGGACATGTCCTTCTATGCTGTTGTTTTGTTGTCCCCATCGAGGTGCTAAGGGGAAACCAAGTGTAAACCATATATAAATTCTTAAAAATCATATACCCCGCCTGTCCCCGCAAATAAAACTGGCACATTTTCTTGGAAATGACTAAATGTCCACTTCAATTTATTTCCCCCCGTATCAGTGACCAATAGATACAACTAGACTACACGCAACAATGGAGCGAAGATAATCCACTTACCGACCCAGTGAATGTGGTATAGAAAAACACTCCAGATCCCTTTTCATCTGCAGGGAGTGTAGGACCACTGTTATATGTCTCGCGGTGTGAAAGAGATTCATGTTTACCACCGATTTGACAAAGTATTTTTAAGCGTAACACAACATACTTTCCTCATTCACATAGAAGTAAATCGTGATCTTCTATAGTGCGTGTTCTCAATTACTTTGACCATATTTTTTCAGCATTTATTCGAAAGGAAGAAAGAACACAACATCATGTACAGAATGTTGCTGGGTATAGCTTTGACCTAACAACTTTTTGTGCAGAAGTAAATCCGTAACTACCTTATTTTAACTCATTTCTATTCAATTTAACGCGTTTTCAGCTTAAAACTTAGGGTCAACGCCTAGAATTATAATGTAACTGGTAGTTTGTGAAGAGACGGTCTTTTGTTACTCAACACGAAATCGTGTAGGGATAACACCTTACTATAACATGGCTCCGCATACCGGGCCCATTGTAATAGTTTTAGTTAATGGTTTGCTGAAGTATATACCTATCCACTGGTCACTGATAGTGGGACAAGAGAAATTAGTAG